>VMDR010003514.1:0-71199 GCA_007922815.1 Macrotus californicus
GTGTGTGTGTTTTGTAGGTGGGTATGCCAGGGGGCTGATTCTGCATGCTGAGAAGGGGCTGGGTTTGGTCAAATGGCTAGAGATTGCATTCCAGCCCTATGCCCATGCACACGGGGGTGGGTGGTCTGTCACTCATAAAGACCTAGAGCATCTCCTCCCTGTCCTTATGAACTGATATTTAATGAGCCTCCGAAGGGACTTGGCTCTAAGTCAGGTGCTCAGGCTGAATATTTACTTGCCGACTAGACCCAGCATCTCATTAATCACTGCACTATTTTCCCCGGGGCTGACAGACGAGCTCTTCTTGGACGAGGTCACTCTACCACACGTGAAGGTGCTGCAAGGGGCTGTCGGTCCTGCTGTTGGCGGGGGCAGTGTGACAAGGCTCATGCCATTCTCACGGTGACCTGCATAAATAATTCTCCCTGACATGGAGAGTCCAGGGCTGCTTTGCCTGTGTGTGCCCCTGGCCAAATGTGTTTTCTGAACTAAGCCTCACCTCTAGGCATCAATGTTCTGTGCTCTACATGTCCCTTGCCCACAGGCTCCCACGTAGTTACCAAATGCCTACTCTGGGCCAGGCCCTATTCTAGAAGGATCCACATTAAGGTGAAGAGTTGGGAGCCAACCCTCCTAAATCTGCCACAATCTCTGTGATCTTGGGTCCCTTAAGCCTCAGCATCCTTACCTATAAAATAAGGTAACAGTAATACCGACTTCATGGTGCTTTTAGGAGATTACATAAGATGACGCATGAAGTGTGATGCCTGACACACAGCGAAAGCTTTCCCTGCTCTTCTGCTTCTTCAGTTCCTAGCTCTTACACTTGTTCGGGTATCTTTCAGGGACTGTGTCCCTTGCAGTAACAGCACTGCTCTCTTCCTATAGTTTATGCTCAATTGGTAATTGTTGAACCAGAACCAATCAGATCACCCTGCTACCTGGCTGATTAAGATAACACAACAGGGGATAGGGGGCAGACTATATCTGGTTGGCCAGATAATATTTTTGGCTTTGCAGGCCTTTGTTGCCACTCCTCGACTCTGTCATTATAGGGCAAACACAGCCATAGGCAACGGTTAAATGAATGGGTCTGACTGTGTTCTAACAAATCTTTATTTACAGAAACAGGCAGTGGGCCAGATCTGGCCCACAAGCATAGGTTGCTGACTCTTGGCTTAGAGCAACACATATGAGGCAATGACACTTAATTACAGCTGCTATTCTTTATTTAGCACACTATCATTATTCTTTAAAAGAAATTTGAGTCTCTTTTTACTCTCTATAATGGTTAATTTTATGTGTCAACTTGGCTAGGCCACAATACCCAGGTGCTTGGTTCAACATTATTCTAGATGTTTTGGTGGAGATACGTTTTTAGCTAAGATTAACATTTAAATCAGTAGACTTAGGATAAGGCAGATTGCCCTCCACAATGATGGTGGGCCTCATCCAACCAGTTACAGGCCTTACTAGAAAGAAGATGCCCCTGCCCTGTTAGAGGGAAGTGTGTCAGAAGACAGTTTTCAGATTCAAACTCTAACTGTCCCCTGGGCCTCCATGCTGCTACCCCATTCTGCAGATTGTAGAGTCTCCAGGCAAGACGATCCTGTCAACCAGTCCCTTAAAAATTAATCTCTTTCTCAAGAATCTTAACTAATACACCGTCTTTTCTGAGATTCTGCATTAATACTTTGCATTTGGGGGCAACAGAGACCCTTTATGAGTAAAGATATCTCTGTAAAAGACAAACAACGCTGGCTCTTTCCCACAGATGAAAACAGGGCAGCTTTTGAAGGTGTTCTAGTGAAAAGCAACAGAGCAGAGACTTGGTTATGGGAGAGCAGCTTTCGGCTCCTGAGACCGCTTTGCCCGGAAGTGCTCAGTTCTAGGTTATTTAAGGTGCTACAGTCCCACGGTAGGGTGGGGGGACTAGTTTTAGGCCTACCCCTAATATTTGAAACCACAGCATCTAATGCTTAGGCACCTTAAGTAGGTGGTATCCATGTCATGTGTTTTTAATTACTTTGGGCAAGGTGTTTAGCTGGGATCTTAAGTTGACTGGCCTAAACTTAATTCTCTTTCAGTAGCTGCTGCACTGAAATGTAAAAGACACAGCTGGTGACTGAGAAAAGCTGGCTGGTGATGGAATGCAGTTATTTTGACTGTTGCGGTTTCCCCCACCAAGCCCTAACTAATGGAATTGGCTGGCAGTGGGAAATTCAGTCTTACAGAGGCCCAAGTCCACATACACCGTCATGAATGATGAGATTTCCTAACCAACATTCCTATCACTGCTTTTTCAGAGGTCACAGCTATGGATTCATGAACTCAGCCATCCTTCCCCCAAAAGGGCGCAATCAACAGGAGGGATGCATTTATTCCTTGCCGATATAGTCGCTCTCCATGGGGTAACAGCACATGAGTTAGCCTGGCTGGGCTCAAGTCCTCTGTAGAGACCTGGCTTCATGGGCAACGATGAAGAACACCATTTCATGTCACCCGCCCACCTGTCCTCAGCCTTGGGCAAACTAACCTCATGATCTTCAATGGCCCTTAGTGTGTCCTGTGTCAGTGCTGGGAACCCCAGCAGCCTTTGTCCCCCTGCTTGTCTAGGGCCAGGGCAGCCTCCCTTGATAGCCTGGCATGAGCCTCTGCTCCTTCTACAGGTCACCTCTGACCCCTCTGGTCCTTTGTTCCATGGGCCCCTCTGCATACTTGCTGCTGTAAAGGCCTCTATTGCACCTATTTCAATTATTAATAATAACAGCATCAACAAAGGTAGCAACCACCACTTACCAAGACTTACTAAGAGGCAGCCTCTCTCCCAAGTACTTTAGATGTGGTAATATTCTTAAAACAACCACGTGAGTCAAGTGCTAATACTTTCCTGCAGAAACTGAGGTTTAACAAGGAATGTGTTCAAGGTCAGAGCTAGTAGGATGTGTGTGTATTAGACTGAGTGTTTGTATCTCGCTGAAATCCGTATGTTGAAATCCTAAGCCTGATGCGATGGTATTGGTGGTGGTGGTGGTGGGGCGTTCTGGGAGGTGATTCTGTCATAAGGGTGGCGGCTTCATGAATGGGATCAATGGTGTTACAACAGAGCCCAGAGAGCTCCTCTGTCCATGTGAGGACACAGCAAGAAGACGGCTGAGTGTGAACCAGGAAGCTCTCGCCAGATACTGAATCTTTCAGCACCTGGATCTTGAACTTCCCAGCCTTTGGAACTGTGAGAAATAAGCGTTTGTTTTTTAAGCCACCTGGTCTGTGGAATTTTCGTTATAGCTGTCGGAGTGGGTGAAGGCAACGTGGAACTGTGATGGACATCCGGGTCTCTCTGGTTCTGCACTAGCCAGATCCTGTCTACTCGAGTGGATGCCTTGAGGACTGGGTGTCTGTCACTTCAGGGCTGGGCTGCACACAGGGCTTGTTGACGGTCATGCGAAGGGGCTTCAAGTTGAACACACGACAAGCAGGGAGATGGGTAGGGGAGGGCGGTTGTGTTCTGACGATGTGTGATAAGCTGATTAGAGAATTACTCAATGTATGTATACATGTTGTGGAATGATTTAGACAGAGCATGTTCCATGTAACCAAATTGAAACTAGAAGGATTTAATTTTCCAAACTAGAAATTACATACACACATGCACAGGTAATCAGATACAAATAACATACATACATTCCAGGCACACCTGAACTTTATAGACATCTGAGGAACAGTTGTGAATAAGGTGAGAAGAGATGATCTTTTATGTTCCATACCTTCTGGGATGCATTGTCCAAGAACAAATTTATACCCTTTGCAGCACTTTTTCCTAAGAGACAAACAAACAAAAAAGCATTTTAAATGGGATATGTTAGTTAAAAAGTATTCTTTTCATTTATCGGTTTTGAATGAAATAACTTGTGCCCAGGAAAACCTGAGGCACAAAGTCAGGGTGAGTTATTTTAAAGGAAATCTGACATTAAAATAAAAAATATCGTCAATATCATATGGCCACATCTTCTAATAGCAGAATATCCTTCTCACCACACATTACATGAAATTAATCCTTTGAATCTTGGGAAAGGAATTAACTCAGAGATTTCAAGATGCCTATATTAGATAACTACAGGTCTGCAGGATACAAGTATGGAAAGAACCTTTGAGGCTGACCTGTGCACCAAGGATTCACAGGACTATCTAATTATACTAACAATGAGCTAAGTATAACAATCACTGGATAATTACAACATAAGAATGGCTAATTTGAATATAAGACTGGGACTAGCACACGAGCATTCTGACTCCCACTGGAGCACTTTCTTATGCCTGTACCACGCACGGCACCAAGGGACCTGAATCATCTACGGCTGAAACACAGCCATCAGGCGACTCCTAACGTGAATATGCAAGTCTCCCGTCCCTGCGTGAGGTAGGGAGATGGTGCCATCGGTTCCGAATGTCGGTGTCCACTGGAGAGACTCCAGCTCGGCTATGGAGTCATGGGCTCCTACTAGACCAGCCCCTCCACCAATCACCACACTGTCAGCCTTGGACAAAGCAGAGTCAAACTACCACCCGACAGTTCTGGAGAGTAAGTCAAAGCAGGCCGTTAGGAGGAGAGTTGAAATTTTGAACAAGGGACCAACACAGTGTAATAAATTATTATTGTTATTAAAATAATCAAAGGTGGGAAGTAAAGCAAGTGCCCACCTTTGTCAGTGAGCAGAACCTTCAGCCAGGTTAGACAAGGTTTCTGTTGAAGGATAATTTGACGCACTTAGATGCCTTTTTCCCACCACTAAATTTTTTAGGCAAAAAATTTAATGGCATTATTTTCTACTTATGCATTATTAGTTTGATCCAACTATATTATTGGCCAAATCAATTCTTGTGGGCTGGCTTGCAAGGTGGATTGACAGAGAAACTTCAGCAATCTCTTCCTAAAACTTAAAATATATGAAAATTTTATTCAATCCATCACTTAAGTGTTTTACATCAAATTTATGAACAATGTATACAACTTATAAACATCCCATCTGGCTGCAGAAGGTTCTGAGGCCCCATTGGGTACAGCAGCCCCGCCTCCTGCAGAAGCCCCGCCTCCTTCCGCCCTGCAACGTGTCTCCTGTGCAGCTCAGCTGCCATGGATAAGCTTCTTCAAAAGCATAATGCAAGGGCTTCCACGATAAAAACCGGTGGCATTTGGAATGCTCTGGAAATGGACTTGAGTGAAAGAGTTCAGGGTCCCCCCTGTCCTGCAAGGACATGGTTGCCTACCTGTACCTGTCTGCTCCATACGGACTATTCTGTCTTCAGCATAGATTATGTCAAACGGGGGTGAGTGTTTATTTAATGCATGTATTTTAATGTATATTTATATATATTTACTCACATATAAATAAAACGCACTGATATACATGATGTGTGACAATGTCCAGAGTGTCCCCATTAGGCATAATTTTCTACCATCTCCAGCTGAATTATAACTTTTCATGGCCAGAGAAGCCCATGGGGTGTACATTTATGATAATTACTATTTCTAACAGAGGTAGAGGGTCTACCTTTATATTCTATGAAACTTAAACTCTGCCTAGTTTTCTGTGGTTTAAGAAAGTCCAACTTCCTAACAACCAAAAAAGAAAACCGGCTTAATAGAGCACTCCTTACAATTTTACGGTTATTACTCACTGCATTATGTGAGGCTGCCGGGCCGAACACTCTACGAGGAAAAGCAGTGCGCTTGATGGTCTGAAACTCAAGCGATTTATGAGAAAGTTGGATGGAGGGGAAAAGCATGTGCTTTTGATGCTCACATCTCAAGGATAACACCACATTTAAACCTATGGTTCTATTTGGCTGTTTCTACTTAAGTGGCGCATCCAAGGTATAACCTCAGAGATGTTCGTTGGTATTTTAAAGTTCATGCAAGTGGATGCAATCCTAACAATCTCTCTCCCTACATCTAAGCTATCAAACTCGGGCATTCTGACCCTTTCTGAGCATTTCAAAGGCTTGGGATTGTTCACACCGTGGAGTCGAAAGTAATCTGTCCTTTGCCTTTTTATGAAAAGAAATGAGATATGTTTTCAAAAGTCAGAGCTCTGTCAGGAGCAGATCTGAACTTCAGGATGGGCACATTTCATTTAAATACCTGCTCAGCTAACAATTCCCTTCCCCTTAATTGCATGCTTAATTGGCTGCTTTCTCTTAATTGCATGACTAATACCACGTCCCTGCTTGAGAGAAGGTTTGAGACTCCTCTGCACCCTCCTGTCCTCCCCAGACTTCCTGGGGATACAGCATTATTTTGCATGTTAAACACCCATCCGTCATCAATCTCCACTTAAAACCAACAACGAAGTATTCCAAAGCATAAGAAAACAAACTCAGGCTACACATGTCATACTGGTTCAAAGATTACTTAGGACATAATTTACGTATGATGAAGTCAAAACAGCCCAAGTGGAATCTCCTCCCTGTTACACAAGCCCTTGTTAGCCCTAACTACAAACGAGGCTGTGTGCGTTTTATCTTTAAGCAAAACAAACTAAGACTATGAAAGTTCATGTGGATTCAGGGGAGGCCACCCTTCTTAATACGCTTCACGTGTCTCAGCTCCGTTTTCCAAAGGCAAAATGCTTTTCTCATTTCTTGGCAAGAGGAAGCGGTGAGTAGATGGTTGTTACATAGAAAGGGCGACATCTGGTAATCAGGAAAGTCTGTGGAGGTCTCCCCTGGGTGCCTCTGAGTAGTAACACACACAGAAAACCATAAATTAAAAAAACAATGCAGCCTGAAATAGAGCCCATCAACCAATATGTGTGAAAGCTTTTGGAAGGGAAAAACTAAACCAAGACAATGAAGATAACAGATACAGTCATCTGACTGTCTGCTATTCGTTATCCGATTCTAAAAAAAGAATTAAAAAAAAAAAAAACTGCCTCCAGAATCAGAGGACTAAAAGAGACTCCAAAAGGTCAAGTGAGTTAGTAGGCAAGAAATATTTCAACACTTGCTCCAAGGCAACAGTAAATTTTCCTAAGATTTACTTGGGATTTCCTTTCCATAACTGCCTAGCAGGCACCAGATAGATCAGCTTTTCTTTTTTTTTAAACAAAATGAGAGAACAAACTGCACTTTTTAGAGTTCTTGGTGCCAAGCTATGTGCAGCAGGGTTTAGAGTCAAGCAAATCTGGAAGGAAAATTCTGGCTCTGTCATTTGAAGAGCTCAGGATGTGGCCTTGGGCTCATTTCTTTTTCTTTTAAAAAAAATTCTATGCATTTATTTTTAGAGAGAGGGGGAGGGAGGGAGAAAGAGAGGAAGAGAACACTGAGGTTGAGAGAAACATCAACTGGCTGCCTCCTGCCTGTGCCCCGACAGGGGACAGAACCTGCAACCCAGGCATGTGCCCTGACTGGGAATTGAACCGGCGACCTTTCGCTTGGTGAGATAATGCCCAAGCAACTGAGCGACACTGGTCAGGATGTTTGGGTTCATTTCTGAAACTTGCTGAGCTTTAGGTTCTTCATGCATAAAACATGAATAATATTTGCTTTATAGCATTGTCATACTGATTACAGAAAATAAAGGCCCCTAGCACAGGGCCCAGTTCTCGGTTAGAACAGTGTCCTAACTGCAGCTTTATGAACGCAGCAAAAAAACAACAAAAGCCATTCTTCCCAGATTCGTCATCTTAAGACTCTTCTCTTTCTTCCACTTCTTTTCAATGGTAGATGCCATCTCTTCTTCTGGCGGAGGAAGGGGAACCTCTGATTTCAGGATGATGGAAAAGTAATATTTTTGTCTTTTTCTTCTACAGGTTAACCTCACATAATGAGACCATGAAATAAAAATGGAAGCTCCTATTCCACAGAATCAGGAGACCTTCCTAATTTGGAACGTGGCCAGTGGGTGGAAGGATGGGAAGGGGTTTGCAGGTGGAATCACGTCACACCTCAGTGCCTCTAGGGGAAAGCATCCCAGAGCAATGCATGGAAATCGGAGCCCGCAGATACTGAAGAATATGGAGGCCGGGCCAGAGCAAGATAAACTGGAAGTCTGGTGTGAACGTGGACTTTCAGCCCTCCCCAACCCCAAGCGGTTAGCCTGACACCTTTGCCCACTTCTGCAAGACACAGAAGGGTTTCTTTTCTTTTTTTTTAACTGTACCCAAAAGGCTCAGGGCTGGGACACTAAGCCAGAGAACTGAGTGGAACCCAGACACACAGAGCCCACATGATTGTAAAGAATTCTTCGATTTATTATTTCATTCTAAAACAATGAAGCCTTCCTGGTGATGCCTCAAAAGGCAAATTGATGGTGGCTTTCTGACCTTGCCAATGAGTCAGGCCCGTAGGAAACTTTTCCCAGGAAGAACACAGAGCATGAGTCCCTTGGGGCTATGATTAAGGGCCCAAGGTTCTAAAAGTGGCCCCGAGTTCCTTTGTAAATTCTGTAGCATGAGGAAGCTTTCCGCTCTTCCTCTTACCCTTCTTGCTTTCCAAAACTTTTATTGAGCTTTGCAGAACTTCGTGTGAATAACTAGAATTCCTTTTAAGTTAGATGCCCTGAGAACAGAACCCAATAAAATGACTCACCTCCCATCTAGGCTGCTTGGCCCCAGCCTTTAAACCAGAATGTGCACCCCCTACATCCCCAGCAAATGGAATAATATCATGTTTACTACAGCAATTGGTAAACTAAGAACCAAAAGAAACTCAAACAAACCTGCCCATTTAGTCATCTACGTTTAAGCTTGTTACTGCCAAGTCTGTGACATTATTAAGAGGACCACAAGGAGTATATTAGGTATAACATGATTTTAATGTGCACAGTTACTAATGGTGAAGATCAAATGATGGGGAGAGTGAAGGACTATGGTGGTTCCTAAAAGAATGCAGCAGAGTTACCACGTGATCCAGCAATTCCACTTCTGGGTATATATCCAAAAGAACTGAAAGCAGACTTAAACTGATACTGGTTCATAGCATCTTTCACAACAGTGAAAAGGTGGACACGGCCCAAATGTCCATCAGATGACTGGATAAACACAATGTGTCTTCTACATACAATAGACTATTCTGCAGCTTTACAAGGGAAGAAATCCTGACGCAGGATACAATATGGATAAATAGCGATAAAACCAGTATGCTAAGTGAAATAATACAAAAGCACAAATATTAGATTATTCCACTTATATGAGGTACCTAGAATAGTTAAACTTATGGAGACGGACACAACAGCAGTTGCAGAGGCTGGGGGCGGGGCGGGAAGTTATTGTTTAGAGGGGACAGAGTGTTAATTTGGGAAGATGGAAAAGTTCTGGAGATGAATGGTGATGACAATTGCATGACAATGTAAAAGAACGTACCATAATGTCACTGAACTAAATACCTAAAAAGGGTTAAGATGGTAAATTTGCGTTGTGTGTATTGTACTACGCAAACACAAAAAGGTCAAATGAGGAAGGAGCATTGCTGAAGTCACTCCTCTGACCATTAATAACCTGGCCATGGCATCGTTTGGGTTTTAGCTGGGTAAATTACAGGGGAAAAAAGTTTGTGTGGTTATTCTTAAATGGAGCTAAGGGAACCAGAAGGTATTTACCCCTACAAGGCTGAGAGTGATAATCATTCATTCATTCAACAAACATTCTTATTGCATCTACCTCAAAGGCAGAATAGCTGGTGTTTAGGGCCCTCGGAATTGGGAATGTACCTCCTGGGTCTGAATCCAGGCTCTGCTTTCCAGCTGTGGGACCTTAGACAAGCAACTTCATCAAGTTCCTCTGCCTTGATTTCCTCATGTGTAAAAGGGGAGAGTATTAGTACCCACCTCGGCAGCTTGATGTGAGGGTTCATAGACCTTAGTACATTAGTGCTGTCATACATGAGTTCCAACAGAAAATATAAGAAATGCTCTGCTTTTCCTGCTGTGTCCCCACTCTGTCCCCACCATCAAGTACCCTGGAGTGTCACAGAGAAGAGAGTGTTGCAGGGGAGGGAGCATCAGGCAGTCAGCAGCGCCACCATAGTCTGGCTTCCCAACAGCTTGGCTTCAAGTGAGAAGCAGCCAGTGTGTGGGCGGCATCTTGGCCATATTTGTCTCCGTGCTAACACCTGCACATCGAAGATGACTGTATTGGATCATCTTGCAGGACAAACGAAACTCTAAATCATTCCACCTCCCTCTCTCTGATCAGCACCGTAGCCTTTCTCAGTGATGAAACCGCGTTTGGATCTCTGTTTACTCGAAGCCGGGCCAGGAGCACACGGGCTACTCAGGCCAGAGCCCAGGCTGTGGGCTGAGAACATGTGTGGTCACCTTTGCGTGGTGTTTCTGCCTGTCTCCCTGCCACGGTGATCCTCAGACTCAGCAGGTCAAGGGCCTCGCAGAGGGCCACCGGAGTCCGGAAGGGGACCAGAACCTGGGGTTGATTAACTTCCTGTTCTCAGCTATGCCAGAGGTAGACGCTCCAGCCCTCTCCTCACACACTTTTTCCTCCTTTGTGTCCCCAAGTGAGTTTTCTATCTTGTTACCCCCCCAATTATCTTGTTTGCCGGCTGCCTTTTCTCAATTCCAGATGAAAAGCTGGCCATTGCTGAAACTTAAGAAAAAAATGATAACAAGTTGAAAAAGGCAGTTTGGTATTATCTTTGTAAAATTATGAAATTGTATCTATGGGATATTTTTACGTTAAAAAACAAAGATTAGGTTGGGTAGCCATTAGGTTGACTTATGTGGAAGAGATGGGTTTTCTGGAATGAGCAGGTGTTGATTTTGTGTGGGAGGACATAAAGGAAATCATAAACTAAAGGGGTCTTCAGGGATTTGGGGGGGTTTTGGTACATTTCTAATGCCAGCCTTGTCAATGGTGTCAGTGACTCTGGTTTTAATGTTGGTTAGGGTGTGATGCTCACAAGCCCGTGTTTGAGTGTAACCGCCCACAGGGTTCCTTCTCCAGCCCAGAAACCGAGGACTTACATTTTGGACCAACTTGACCAATTGGGTTTCAGCCAAACTACTTTGACCAAGTCACCTGGAACCCACAGAGGGAACTTAACAAGAAACAGCCTCACGGATTTAGCGTACCCTCGGGCAGGAGGTTCCTTCTTACATTTTTCACCCTTCCATAACTGGTCTGATAGATGTTTGTCTTAGGGAGCATTTTCATAGAACAAGTTTCCCAGTTGGGGAGGCATGTTTAAACTAATGACTCTCTGCTCCTCTGTATTCCCACGGTTGCTGCTTTTCAGAAGCACTGTTACCGTGGGTTCCGAAGCTGTGAACTGTGTCTTCCTCTGTGGGTCACTGGGCATGGACAGCGTGGTGACACTGTGGGACCCAAAGCCCTCATCACTGATCAACTTTTATTCTAATCTTCACTTTGAAAGCATTCTAGGAACACCTGAATTATTAATAACATGCTGCAGTGGCGTTCATCCTGAAAATGGTATCTTCAAGCACTGAGTTATTCATGATAAAACAAGCAATATGGGGCATCCATGGTGGTTACCAAGGCATTTCGGGAAGTTTCCTGACTGCTCCTCTGCCTTCTCCTCCCACCTGGGGCTTTGTCTACAGCTCAGCCATTATTACCTCACTCCTCTCTCTTCTTCAAAGGCTGGCTCCAGCCGCAGGATTGCAACTCTCACCTCTTTGTCCACGCCCCCTAAACTGCAAATGGCTGAGTATCTTCATTGCCTTCATTTTGCTGGCCTATATTTTCTAAGTTTTTTATAATTATCAGATACTACTTTTGTAATGAGAAAAGTCTCTACTTTAAAACAGAAAAATTAATTTCCCACTGCCACGTTGGAATAGAACATCATCCTTGATGGAGTCAGAGCCTAAAGACAAGTAATTTACAGTCCTGTTTTATAAACATTATCCTCTAATTTTTTTCTAGCCGAGGCCCCACATTACCCACAACAGTTACCCTTTCAGAAGGTCAGTGCTGTAGCAGAGATAACTAGCTGTTTTCCTAAATCTACTTTCTGCTCTGTGCAATGACAAAACCCCAAATTACATCTGAGTACATAAAACCCAGAATAAAGGAAATGTTTCCTAGCCTTTTGGCACACTAGGCATGGCCTTGTGGATAAGCCTGGCCAATGGGATGTGACCATGACATGTGCAATTTTAAAGTGCCGCCCCTAAGTGGACAGGGCACATGCCCTCCACATTACACCTTCCCATGGGTGGGAAGCTGAATGAGGTGGTGGTGAGCTGCCTTGGACAATGAGATCAACACCTTTGCAATGAGCAGGTGGCCAGACGAGGAGATGAGTCTGCAATGCTGTTCCTCACCATGTGAGCTAAGGACTCCTGGCAGTTTTGTGTAAGAAACAAATTCCATCTTATTTAAACTATTATTTTTGGTTTCATCTCCAGAAGCCTAATACATCCCCAAAGCTAAAATAACTGAAATGCCAGGTTAGCAAGCCAAAAGGGGCCCAGAGAACACGTGGCCTTTCATTTTACTCCAGAAACAAATGTGCATGGAGCCCTTGAGCCTTATGAAATACTGACCCTGAAACAGTAATGCCTGGAACCTTCTTTGTAACTTATCCAAAGCTGAAGAGCTCTCTGCTTTGACGGGGAGTCCTCTCCGTACAGTGGGCAGACTCCCGTGGGTGCTCAGCTCCCTCTCCTACACTTCCCCGTGCAAATGAGGCATTTCCAGAGAGAACTCAGTCCAGGAACGTGTAAACACACTGTGCTAATTCAGAGTTTTGCCCACGGGTCAGTCACTTGGGAACTAAATGAGGCAGTCTTAGAGTTTGACTTGTAATGACTTGGAAAGACAGAGGGAACCTGATCTGAGATTTTCTCTTAGGTTAATTAGTCATGATGTGAGATAGCCCGTTCCTCACATGCATACAACTCTGATGGAAAACGAAGCACAGCCAAAATTTATTCAGGTCTACGTCACTGGAGGGAGGAATTCGTACAGTACTGAAAATGGGGATCCTACCTGCAAACCATTTACGGATGAAAGCGGGAGTCTTCTGTTGGCTTTAGACAGCAATCAAGTAACAATTTCAATTCAGATTAGTTAAGAACTGGAAGCCATTAAGTCTGACTTAATTCAACACATACTTAATTGAGAGCTTACTTATATGCCAAGCCAAGCACTTTCTATGGATTGTTTAAACTAATTCTCATAACCACCCTTTTTTACATATGGGAAAACTGAAGCTCAGAGCACTTCAGCAACTTCTTCAAATTAGTGGCTGAGCTGGACAAATTGGTCCCAGGCTGCAGGACTCCGGAGGCCACCTCTGCCCTGAACTGGGTGTTAGAGGAGAAGTGGAGATGATTAAGATCTGCATTTAGTCCTCGAAGACAATGTGGGAGAAATATATATGCACAGCTACGAATAACACAAGAGGGCATTAAAAACATTCTAACACAAGTGTAATGTGTGTTTTCAGAACAGAGAGAGGAGAGTGGACTCAGTTTCAGGGCCCGCATAAATTGTGGCCCGCTGACTTGGTCCTGCCTGAGAAATTATCAGGCCCTGTATAAAGGGGCACCCCTTTCACTACCTACCAGTCTTGCCTTTCCAGCTTGGCCCCGAAATATAGTTTCTTTGTCTTGCTATCTCACCGTCCCTCTGGGGAAAATTTTCTTGTCCTGGTTTCAGGGACAACCTTTAGGATGTGCCTCCTAAGCCTGAACCTTATTTAAAATATTATTTATTTATTTTTAGAGAGAGGGGAGGGAAGGAGAAAGAGAAGGAGGGAAACATTGATGTGAGAGAGAAACATCAGTCGGTTGCCTCTCATATGCCCCCCACCAGGGACCTGGCCCACAACCCAGGCATGTGCCCTGACTGGGAATTGAACCGGTGATCCTTCACTTTGCAGACGGGTGCCCATCCAACTGAGCCGAACCAGTCAGGGCAAGCCCAGACCTTATTTAACCTGCAGGTCAGAGAGCCACATATAGGCCAGGAGGAGAGGTAGAAAAGACAAGACTGTAGACAGAGAGAGCAGTTAAAAAGGCTAAAGAAATATTTCAGGCAAGACATTAAGCAGGTCTAAAACAGGGCAGTGGGAACAGAAAAATGAGGCAGATTTTAAAGAGATGATGGAGGCTGATTCTCTAGTATTTCCTAACACACTGGACATAGCGAGTAAGAAGAAACAGAGAAGTCCAGGACCAGAGATTGCCTTTAGTGTGGCTGCCTGGAGGATGAGGTCACCACTAACGAAAGCAGGTTAAACTGGAAAAGAGCTAAATACAAAAGACTTTTGTGGCACAAATTTGGGGATGACTAGAAGGTATTAATTATATATCGTTTAGGATGTTTGAGGACTTAAGCAGCTCATGGGGGAGCCAGGGGTGACCTGGGGGAGGTGTGCTGGAGATGGTCTTACAAGGGACGGGTGAAGCTGAGCGTAATGACTCCCAGAGATTCTGTGAAGAAGGTGAGGGGAGAGGTACTCCCAGGGCCACACTATTTTCTGACAGCCCCTCCATTCTAAGCCCAGGCATCTTAAGCACGGCCCCCTTTACTCTTGAGATTCAAGTGGCATTTCTCTTCTTTACGACTGAGATCATGTTCTTTTTTCAGTTATCCTGGTGATATATAAAAGCTATAATTTTTGGAAACAAAAGGCTTTATATTTGGGGGGTTATTCACAGGCAGGGTTTTCATAATTTTTGTGTGCTTTATCAAAAGCACATATCTCTGCCTTATGAACGGAAGTCACTCATGGATGGTTCAAACAGAAACGTTTTTATTAACCTGTAGGCACAGCCCTTGTCATACAGAGAATTAGATTCTGTCAATAGCAGTTGAACGTCCGGGTGTTCTTGGCATTGGGGAATTATTTACTGGTAACCTCGAAGATGAGTTATAGCTTGAGTTTTAAACAAGAAACTGTTGGCAGAGGAAAAGCTGAGAAGTGAGAGAATTTGTTTTACTAGCTATTAGGGAAATGCAAATCAGAAGCACAAGGAGACGCCACCTCACATCTGTTAGGATGGCTGTTATCAACAAGATAAGAAATGAGTGTTGGACGGGCTGTGGAGAAAAAGAAGCCCTTATGCACCGCTGCTGGGAATGTACACCGGCGCAGCCACTATGGAAAATAGTATGGAGGCTCCTCAAAAAATTAAGAATAGAATCACCACCCTGGCTGGTGCAGCTCAGTGGACTGAGCATCAGCCTGTGAACCAAAAGGTCACCAGTTCGATTCCCAATCAGGGCACATGCCTGGGTTGCAGGATGCGAGAGGATCGATGTTTCTCTCACATGTCGATGTTTTTCTTCCTCTCTTTCTCTTTCCCTTCCCCTCTCTCTAAGAATAAACAAAATCTTTAAAAAAAGAATAGAGTTACCATATGACCCAGCAATCTCTCTTCTAGGTATCTACCAAAAAAATTTTGAAAACATTTATTCACAAAGATATATGCACCCTTATGTTCATTGCAGCATTATTCACGGTAGCCAAGACATGGAGACAAGCTAACGTGTCCTTCACTGGAGGAATGGATAAAGAAATGTGGTACATGTATACTACTACCCAGCCATAAGAAAGGATGAAATACTGCCATTTGGGACAACATGGATGGATCTTGAGAGTATCATCCTAAATGAAATGAGTCAGATGGTAAAGAACAAGAACCATAAGATTGCACTCACATGTGGGATATAAAACAGAAAGCAACAAGTGAACAAACTCACAGAGGGTTGGGAAGGGATAAACAGGGTGGAGGGGGTCAAATGCATGGTGATGGAAGGAGACTAGACTTTGGGTGGTGAGCACATAACGCAATATACAGATGATGTATTACAGAATTGTACACTTGAAACTTACATAATGTTATTAATCAGTGTCACCCCAATAAATCTAATAAAGAGAAAAGAAAGTGTGTTTTATAAATCTGAGCTTGCGTGGCAGTTCTAGTGTCTCTGGCGACGTGCACACATAATTCACCGCAGTGCCTCGGTGCTCTCTATCATCTGCTTGGCTTTCCTGGGGGTCTGGTTCCTCACTTCCAGCCAAAAGAAATCCTTCTGTGGGTTCTGTTAGAGAGAGGCAATCAGACTGATAAATAGTTGTACTGTCCTGCGCACTTGACCACTTCCTGTTGTCAGATTGTTAACAGAAGCCCCTCCTCCAGAGCCTTGCAGTGCTGTCTCATCTGGTCTCCCGATGTAACCTAAGGCCACGTGGCTCTCAGAAGTTGGAGGCAGCAGCTTTTCTTCCCTGTCCCAAGTACAGCATTTATGATAAAAAGCAAATAGGACCATGTGATTACATGTGATACATAACCTTGGAAACCTGCCACGGTGGCTTTAGTGTCCCTGATGCATGCATCCCAAAGTATTGCTTGAAAGTTTAGTGACAGAGGGTTCCTTTCATTAATTCTAGGGAACAGTCAAACACAGGTCCCCAAAGGGAACTGGGCATCCCAAGAAGAGACCAGTATTTTGAGCACCGACTGTACAAAGGACGACGCTGGGCTCAGAGGAGCAACTCTGGTGGAGTTCCAGGCACTGTAACGAAGGACAGAATCCAGAGACTGTGGCGAGGGTGATGCATCTATAGTGAGACGCAGTGGGGGTTGCTTTGGGAAGTGTCATAAAGGACACCAACAGCCGGGTTTTCATGCAGAGCTTCTCCAGGGGCTGAAGTGGGTTGATGTGTGGTGGCAAGATGGGGTGATGGTGGTGGGAACACAGGTGTAGATGAGACAGGCCCTTCCCAAGGAACCGCAGTTGCTCTAGCGGACTCCCTTTGGGGCCAGTATTGTGCCAGGGACTGGTGTTCTGGAGAATTTGGACAGTGTGAAGAAGCCTATTGAAGGAACTAGGCTATGAAATTAGGGTCCACTTCTAGATGTCCCAGTTCTACAAGATAGGGCTTAGCCCCAGCAGGGTCTTCCCTGAGTCAAGAGCTAGCCCCCAGAGTGGAACAAGACTACCCTCAGCTCCGTGCCACCCATCCGCAGCAGCCTGAGCACAGCCCTGCTCCACAGTTGTGTTGATGGGCTTGACGTGGCCAGCTGCACCTCAAGTACCAGGCTTCCCCACAGGTCCCTGGAGACCCCCTGCAGTGCCACTTTCTCATCTGCGACTCCAGGAGATGACAGCACACCTAACCCTGCCCTTTCTGTATGTCCACTGTCACAGAGGGTAGCTCTGACAGCAGTGGGGACCTTCAGAAGGTCTAGCAGGTCCTGGCTATGTGACTTCCCTTTGGCTTGTTGGCTTTTCTCTGCTGACGGAGACTGTACCTCTAGTCGGTCATGGTCTCCTGAGCATCCTTCTAGGAGGAGCCGCCCTGCAGGGGCTGGCTTCATCCAGCGAACCGCCAACCATGCCCTTCCATGTCTGCATCCCACCTTCCTAATGAGGGGGCTCTGCCTGGACCCACGGTCTGATTAAACTTGGAAAGCAGGCCTCACATCTAAGGCAGTGGTGGTAGAAACAGAACAGTGGGAATGTTCACTGCTTACTCTGTGGGAAAAGCCTGGTGCCGTTGTTCCCTCCAGCAGAAGCCACAAGCCAAGGGGAGATCACACAGCCAGGACCTGCCCACCCGTTCTCTGGAGATTGAGTCTCTTCTGCAGGCAGGGCTCTTTCCCATGGGGTCTCGCAGTGAGTCACAAGGTCACACACTGCTGCTTTCTATGGTTTCAGCGACTCATCACGAGGAACAGCAAGACCATCTGTGATTATCCCCATTTCACAGGTGAGGAAACTGAGGCCCAGATACCTGAAGAGTCTTGCCCAAGGCCACACCGTGAAGAAAAGAGAGAGCCAGGGTCTCAGTCCCCAAAGTCGGAGGCACAGTGTCTGCCTCCGAACAGTCGCTGATTAAGAATATATGAATGCAAAAAAAAAAAAATGCAGACATGAAATCCCCACACCTTCATCAGCAGAGCCCACATGAGCCCAGGAGTGCCAGGGCCGCTCAGCTGGAGCCTCAATCTGATGGGACCCAGCCCTGGGCTGCTGTGTCCTGTCTGGGGACAGTGCCCGTCCTTCCATCCCCTGCCTCTAGGTGGCAAGCTCTGAGCACATGGTTACTGAATTAGGACACAGGTGAGTAAAGCCAGTTTATCCTTCCCAAGACATAGGCAAGGATTATGGGCAGTTAGCATTCAGACAGTGAGCCAGGTTGAAAGTGAGAGACTGTCTGAATTGCTAGAAAACCTGCTGAGGTGTGCAGGGAACCCCTCAAGTCTTGACTTGTTGAATTAAAGTGTGAATAGTCTTCCCTGCATGATCCCAAACACATCCAATTTCCCCATTCAGAGGTTCAGCTCAACTTCTACCTCGTCCCAGAAGCCTTCTTGGCATTCCCAGCTGCCGGAAGGCTTCCCACTTGCTCTGAACATGCACATTCTCACTATCTGTGCCTGTCTCGGTATATCTAGAAAAAAACAAACCCAAAAAACAGTGGCTCTCAATCCTGGCTGCATGCTAGAAATCGACTAGAGAACTGTTTAAAAATAAAAAGGGAAAAAATATTTATGCCCAGGCTCAACCTTGAAGTATTCATAATTAAATCAGAATTGCTGGGGCTGGAAGCAGAGAATCAGTATTTTAGGAAATTGGCCAGGACTGAGAACCAGGGCTAGAATGCTTTAAAATTTCTCTATGTGCTCTTTCCCACCCAGCTGGGCGGCCTGCAGGGCGGGGCCCCAGCCTGATGCTGCGCCTGCCCTTGGCACTGAGCCCAGGTCTTGCCCACAGTCAGCGCTGGTCAAATGTCTGCTGAGTGACAGCATCTCCCTCACCTGAAAATCGAAACAATCCCCCAGCAGGAGAGGGGGCATGTTTTGCTTTTTTTTTTGTAAGGTGAAAGTTGTATGTATGTCATCCTCTGATTTGGGCAACCCGAGAACACGAATTCCAAAGAAAATAAATTTCCCCATGTTAACATCCCGAGGGAGGAACAGGCTGTGTTGTTGGTTATCTGCTGCTTTCAATTAAGGAGGCTGCGGCCAGATTCCTGTGTGGGTCCCCAAGCCTTGTAAATGGCACACTCTCAATTATTTATCTCAATAAAGGTGAGCCAGAGGGCAGCACGGAACACTTGCCTGGTGAACTTGAGCCCAACTCCGAGCCCTTGGGATTCTCAAGCTCACACGACTTGGCTTTGTGGACCCAATATCCTCAGTAGGAAAAAGGGAAAAATAAGGCACTCTAGATGGGAGGCTGTAAATTCCATTTCAGAAAGAAGGCCGTGGCAGAGCGGAGCTGTGAGGACACATGCTGCATGGCTGGCGGTGATTCTGTTGCCAGCCTGCCGAGGTCAAACAGCCGTGACTCACTGGCAGGGAGGCAGTCTGCTGAATCCCTTCTCGTTGTGCACGGTCTGTCCCATCAAAGGACACAGAGCATTCTACATCACTAATGAATAATAAATAAATCCCCTAAAAAGGAACAGGACCAGCTAACCAAGATTGGCGATCTGCAAATGGAGTGGAGGAAACACCATCTCTCATGTGAGAAGACAGGCTCCTGGCTCACTCTCAGCAGGACAACTGTAGCCAACTGTTGTTCGTGGGGTAGGTTTGTGCCTCTTCCCTTTAAGGACTGGCCTGTGATGTGCATATTACAGCCTGCTGTGCTGTGGGTACAGTTGGAGGCCACGGGGTGGGCGGTGAGAACTACCCCTGCGGAAACCAGGGGTTCTCCTTCACCTGCCATGAAGTGTCAGCTGCTGTGAAAGAGTGATTTGGGGGCAATAACCCAACAAGAAGTCAGGATATCTGGGTGTAAGAAGACCAGAGGCAGTATTAACAACAACCGGTGTTTAATAAGTGCATACTGTGTGCCTTGTCACCTGTGTTTATAGTACCATGGAGAGACATCCTCCTGACTTCACAGATCAGGAAACTGAGGTCCAGAGATGTTAAGCAACTTATCCAGGCCACACAACTGCTAAGTGACAGGGCTGGTATTTGTACTCACATATCCTGACTCCAATGCCTGGCCACCTAATCACGCTATTCTACAATCTCACTAGTGTTTCTGGAATCCCCTCCTCTTCTCCATTCCTGTTACCACCTAGCTTAGTTCAGACCTTCGAATCTCTTATCTTTACCATTTTTACAGCCTCTGCATCCATCTTCCTGCTTCCGATCTTTCCCCCAACCTATCAAGCGCAAATATTTATAAGTATGTCTATTTGATTACTCTGTGGAATGTCTCTTGGCTCCCACTGCCTGTAAGTCAAGTCCAATCCTTAGCAAAGCACAAGCGGCCCTGCTCTACCTTCTCAGTCTTTTCTCTGTCCTTCCCCATTGTGATCTAGTCACACCAAACGCCCAGATCCGGAGATCCTGTCTGTAAAATATGGTTTCCCCCTACAGCCCCATTTATTTACATATTTGTCTTTCTGCCCAAAATGTGAGCTCCTAGGAGGGTGAACAAGAGGCTTGTCTTGTTCACCTGTGTCATTTCCTTGGGGTCCAGCAGAAGGTACATGCTCAGCTGTTACACAGCAGACACACTCACTGACCAAATGTACACAATCTCAGAGCTGGGAAAAATTAGAAAAGATCCTTGAATTTTTTGACAACTGACTATATGTGCATGGGGTTGCAGTATGAACAATCTTAACTCTTAGGCTATGGTTTTACAGATTTTGCTTATTTCTGGAGTAACCATAAGAAATTAGATTTGAAAATGTTTCTTTGATCTTTTATTTATTTATTCCACTCAAAAGTATATTCCTCAGCTCAGTAGAGGTTAGCACAGTAGCTGATCCTAGGATGTCTATCTTTTTCTTTCTTAGCCCAAGTGTGATTTTCTTGATGAACTGAGGAGTGTGGCTGGCCTACTGATCTTACCTGTTTAAATGAAGGACTGGTGCCTGGATTAAGTTGATCAGCACATTAAATTGGGAGTGCCTGAGATGAACAGCTTTTGCCTTGGGGCAAGGCAGACTCCATGGCAAATACTCTTAAATGATAACCTGTTGGAGTCTTTGATGTCTTCCTGCCTTCCCCACATGAACTGGAACATAGCCAACCTCTGCCTACACTTCAAAGTTTACTCAATTTCTTCTTCCTCTTTTACTCCATCCCTGGTTCTTGGTGCCAAGCAGGAAGTGACTTCCTTTTCCCTTGAACTTCACAGCACTCACTCTCTGTGCCACTCAGACCTTGTCAAGGTCACATGGGAAGGGACACTTCCAATGGAACACTGTTGTTGCTATAACATTAATGTATCAGGGGGTGCTGGGTGGTAGATTCACCTCTCTGGGCCTTCGTCTAGTCATTACAAAATAGCTGGGTTACATGGCCTTTCCACTTTCTTCCAGCTCTCAAATTCTATGAAAAAGGCCAAATAGCATGATACTATTTGAAAACTCTCTGGTGGGGTGGATGATGAAGTGCAAAAGCATAGAACTCTGGGTCACATTCAAGCTATCAAGTTGAAAGGATGTGGGTGTTATGTTCCTCTTTGCTTTCCAAAGGACCACATGATGGCATTCTCAAACTAAGCATGCAACTGAGAGATGGTCCAGCGGGGTAAGAGTTACTCTCATGGGGCCTGGTGCCATGGGTTGTGTGGATGGCACTGTGAAATGTGCATCATAAAAAAGTTGGGTTATCATGATTATACACAAACTCAGAATTACACATGGAGAAAAAAACTACTTAAACATTCCTTTTAGTCATGACCGACCAGTGTGCATTCAAGACAGAATGCTTTAGATTATCCAAGCCAAATGTACATTCCCCCAGAATGTGAAAAATCGATGCTTGAATATGATTCCTCTGAGGATAAGCTTTCGACTATAAGCAGTTTGGCAAGAGAAAGGAAGACTTGGAGAACCAGCAATTTTCTTACTAAATTATATTTCATATCTTCTAATGTAATTTATAAAGATATGTTAGAATAAGATTGAAATAACAGAGTCTTTGAAGGGAGAAGAGAAATAGAGCAGGAATTTAAACTAAAGAGAACTTCTATGGTAGAAGACCATGTTTAGGGCTAGTTTTTCTGGCAGCTGATCCCCAAAGGGGAGCTATGATGGATTAGTTTTAAGGTAGGTTTGTACAAGAGGTAAGAAATTTGCCAGAAGGATACTCATCACTCAGATCTTCAATGGGAAATAGAAGGTATGGTAAAATTAGGATAATTTGAGGAGGTGTTGTTTTACAAGGGACTCAAATATAAATATGTAGGAAGGGTGCCGAGGAACCTTGAGGGCAAGTACAGGGACTCAGGGCTGATGACGGAAGAGTTGTTTCTTCCTATAATAGGTTGAATAGTGCCCTTATGTCCCAACCCCTATTCAGGTCCACCCCAGGGACCTCAGAACATGACCTTATTTGGAAATAGAGTCTTACAGGTATAAGGTAAGGATGAAGATGAGATTATATTGATTTAGGATGGGTCTTCCATCCAATGACAGTACCCTTGTAAGAGACAGAAGAGGACCCACAGAAACAGAGAGACAGAGAAGAGAACTGTCTAAAGACAGAAGCAAAGATTGCAGTGATGTGTTGACAAACCAAGGAACACCAAGAAGACTGTTGGCAACCACGAGAAGCTAAGAGAGAAGCGAGGGGTAGTATCCTCCTAGGAACCTCCAGAAGGAATGGGCCCAGATGACACCTTGGTTTCAGACTTCTGACTTCCTAAACTGCAAGAGAAGGAATGGTAGTTGGTTCAAGCCACCCAGTGAGTGGTGATTTGTGGTGGCAGCCCCAGGAAACCAATACATCACCCAGTTCGCCCAGGGATGAAAGGAGGAACAGCAGCAGCCCAGCGGGAGAAGGTGTGTTGAGTGGACCGCTTCAGGCAGAGCAGTGATCTCCAGTCAAGGGAAGGCTAATTGAAAGGTTATCTATGTAAACATGAATGAAACATTACGTGCATATACCACAGGAGTGGCAATGGACAGTAATCTAGTCAGATCAAGAATTTGAATGATATCATCTATAAATTATTTGCCATCACTTATTACATAAAGGAAAGTTCTGGCAATTTTATTATTATTCTTACTGCTGTACATTTACAGATACATAAGAAATACTAAGAAAAGGGTAACATTTTGTAGTGCAACTAATACAAGGGGACAAAAAAGGGAGAACAAAGAATTTGACCCTTCACCAGAATCCTCACGGGCACACACTGAAACTATGAGATTGTGGACACACGGGGGAGCTAACACATTTCTTGAGTCTGCAGCAGCACACCACACAAAAGAGGAACTTCAGTGCCTGGTGGAAGCGAGCCAGAGTCATACCGGAGGGGATTAGGAAACAGTTATTTCATGTGAGCTGTCTAATGACCTTCCTGAAATCCAGATGGTTCCTTTGAACTGAAAGTATTTGTGGACTGGACTGATTTATTGAATGTCATTATTAATGAGCTGGGTGAGAAAAGGAATACTTGTCTAAGTGACCCAACATACTTTCAAAGCGATGGCCTGGTGGTTTTCTACGGGGCAGGCTGGGGGAGGGAGTGGCCGTGCACACTGTGCTATACAGGGACTCTGGGCTGCCAGGGTGGGAAGCCAGCAGAAAAATCTGCGAAGCCGAACACCAGGCCAGGGCGATGCCGACAGGTGCCGTGGTGAAATGTGAGCCCCGCCGTCACCGTGGAGTCGAAGGGCTTCCCACCCTGAGAGTCCAGCCTGGGAAACACCCTCCTCTTTGGCCATGAAAGACAGGGCTGCCCGGGGGTCCTTGCCTCCTGTTTTGCAGAGTGACAACATTTGTTCCTCTGCATGCCCATCCACTCCTGCTGTTGGGTGAATGATAGAAGATGTGGGGACCATTGGCCACCTTTTGTTGTGTGAGTTTTGAGGGAGAGCATATGATGATTACATTTATGAGGCTTTAATTACATTTTAATATTGTCTCTGCCTCTCCTCTAACCTTCCCTGTCTTCAGTCCCAAACCCTTATTGACCTCTGGTCTGCCTGCCTTCATTCCTAATTACCTATAGACATTGTTTTCCTAGTAAATAGGATGCTCTTTAAACACGTCAGTTGCCTTTCTGCTTAAACTAATTTCAAACTCCCTGCCATGGCCTGCAGAGTCCTGAGTGACTAAGCCCCTGGGCTCCTCTCCTCAGGAGGGAGCCCCCTGGTTCCTGGAGCTGCAGCTACCTGGGCCTGTCTGCCCCCCTCATCCTCTCCTCCCCATGCCCCTGCCACTCCTGGTGCTGTTTCCTTCTTAGACTTAGAAATCTGGGCATTCTTATGTAAAGTGTGAAAAAAAGGAATCTTGGAGAATGTTTCTGTATTTATGGACTAGTCCCCTATTGTATATATAAAGATAAGCTTGATATGCAAACACAGCCTCAGGACAAGTCCTGTAATTCTTCCCCTCCCCCCACCACCAGGTCCCGCCCCCAAGCTCCAGCTGTTTAGGCTTCTGCAGCCTCTGCTGTAGATGACACTGTCAGGTCTCATTGACTGCGAGGCCCTATCAACCGTGCCACACACCGTTATCTTGTGTAACGAATAAGTTTTAGGTTGCCAATTAAACTCTGACCCGATGCTTTATCACTGAAATTCTTTCCACTTAGCTCAAGTTCTTCTTTTAATCCAATTAGACACAGATACTCCTAGGTCACATGTGTGGATGCCCCAAAAAAACAAACAGCAGAGATTGGTTAACACGGTCTTAAAATGTCTTCACGTCTGAAGTCTGACTCTTCAGTCATTCTTTTAACGGAGAGTCATCAATTCCTGTGCTTTACCAGAAAACACTGTCCCCTTGGTGCCATCAGGAGCAATGTATAAAAGAATTAAGTCACTGGTACCAGCCCCTAAGCTGGCTCTGAGTCCTGGGGTCTCCTTCCTACTCCTGTTCTGGGAAGGCAGCTAGAGACCCAGGTTCCCCACCTCATTACCACCTTTTGCTTTTCGAGTGTTCAAAGTCAACTGTTTAAGTTGAATAATGCTTTACTGTGTCTCCAGGCCTTGTTTCCAAGCAGCTGGAACCTTCGATGTGGGTTTTGATGCTGGCCTATGTACTTGCAGGCATCAGCACAAATATCTAACTGCTGCCTACACACTGTGAGTCATCCCAATTTTAGACATGTTAAAATGCAAAAAAAAAAAAAAAAAAAAAGCATTCCTTAGAATTGATGACATTTGATCATCATCATAATGCAAATGTTATTACATTCTAGTTCTGGGCAACCTGATCTTCTCATTGTTCCTGACTGGGGTTCCCAGGGCATCACAGCCCAGAACCCCTCCCTCCCACCATCAGTGGACACCAGCCTTGAAGGGTCCCCTCTACTCCCCAGTAAGCTGGCTCAGCCAATCAAGCTTGCTCAGGAGTTTCACTGAGAGACAAGAGGCTGATGGAGGTGGCACAGGAGATACCTCTAGTTACCAGCATATCAGCAGAAGCTACACGTTGGGAGAAAGAAGGGAGACTGCCTGATCTCAAACTGAGCTAGGAGCCTGAGTTAGAGACAAGGAAGCTGAGGCTCAAAGTGGGGATTCAGACCCATGTCTGAGTGGTCCCGAGCTCCTGCTCCTTCTGTCCTTCACAATGCCTCCTAATAAGTGAGCACAAGGCGGACCCCTCCCTCTTTGAGGCAGCCTATATCCCATGCTCAGGCCACCATGGCTGCTGTGGGCACAAGGGACTTGAAAGGCCTTGCTGACCCTTAGACTGCTGCAGTTTGAAGTTCAGAACACCGGTAACCACCACAAAACAGCAGTACTGTCCTTTTCAAAGAACATTCGCACATCACAACCCCTTGTCCCAAATGAGCTCTTTCAGGGAAGAACCACTTCTGTCTCTTTTGCAGCATCTAGCAGACTGCTGCTGGGCAGTCCAGTACACAGTGGCACTTAATAAGTGCTCATGACCATGCCTACACTCTTGGGAGGTCCCCTCACTTGGCTCCTTAGTGGGCAGCACGTGGCCCTCCCAGGGAGTGAACCCGAGAGCGTGGCCACGCTCTTTGATCTGGTGCTTTGTTTTCCCCAAGCTCAGCCTTCGGGGCAGCCAAGACCAGCAGCCCAACTGGCCAGTCGAACTTGGAAAGGCCCGGGTGACACTGTCAGCTGGCTCAGAGCCCTGTGCGTGGAAGGGTAACTTCTGGCTGGGGCTTTGTTTGGTATGGAATACAGATTTCCCATGGGGAATTCAGGCATGTTTTCTTCTTTTTTTTTTTCTTAAAAAAAAAAAATAAGGCCAAAAGCCTGCAACCCTAATCTAAGTGGCATCTGCAGACTTTAAAGCACACACACTTCATCCTTAGCCCCGCGTGCCCCTGCCATGACACAGAATGCCTTTTGGTTTTAATCATTAAACCATACGGGAAAAATCATCTGTTTTAGGAGATACATTTGAAGTCGTGTTGGCCAGCGTCCCTTAGCTTTTTCCGTGGTTGTTGATAAATCTTTATACTGGAACTCCAATTCCTGACCCTCCTGACCCTCAGTTGTACTTACGGATGGCGCCTGGAATTACAATAACCAGGGGGCTGGGTTCAAATACGTGCGGTTTTCCTTTCATGTTTGCAAAGCTGAGAAGCAGGGAGTTCTGATATTTATTTTGCTTTTAAAGTGAATGCATGTCATAGCTTTCTCCGAAGATGGTGTGCAGTTGTATAAAGTGATACATGAAACTCAAGAGAGCAAAGGGAAAAAGCAGGGGTGCAAAGAAAAGCCAAGTGGGAAAAGCCCACGTAAAGCTGACCTAGAATGAGGCCTGAAGGAGAAAATGCATGACCATGACAACCTACCTACTCCTGGCCACGGTGGACCACATGCCTGCCTCTAACGTGTTGAAGCTGACATTGAAGTTACGCAAACAATAGCTCTATTTTAGGTAAAAAACGGTTGCTCAGGAGTCAATATAAGAGATCAGAGTCATTCAAACAGCAACTAGTTATGAGGTGCCTACTGCATGCCGGGAATGGCACTAAATACTTTCTCTACAAACATGAGGGGCTGTTTCTTCTAAGAAGGGCCCCGAGCTGCAACTTGCCTGAAAAGGTCTCATTTTCCAGACTGGGCTGTTAAGCCTTTCCCCCACCATGTATTTTCAGGTCTCAGAGGCCAGCAGCTCCTGGTGTTCTGACTCCATCTCTGAGCAGTAAGTAGTTCTTTGGGAACATCAACATGGACCCTCCTGGAAGCCCATCTTGGACACAATGTCAGGTTAGAAAGCCAACGTAATCTTTAAGTTGGATGGAAATTAATTAAATCATAAGAAAAATGATCCTGTGGGTAAATAAACATTACCTTAAAAATCATGCTGGCTCTAAGTTGCTCTCTTTTAGTTCTTGTAAAAGCATCTTTGGAGGGAAGAGGGGGTTGGGGTGTCAGGTTGATCGCGTTCAAATCCCGCCTCTGCCACTTTCCAGCTGTGTCTCAGACAAGCTAATAATCCTCCTGAACTTCAGTTTATTCATCTGCAGAACGGGTACAACAGGACCTACTTTACAGATTTGAGGGGAGGTTGAAGGGATCATGCAAGTAACGCTTAAGGAAGGTGCCTGCCTTTTCTTGGTGCTCAAGAAATGTTTGCGATGTTTCTTCTCATTAACTTTGCAGAACACAGCTGCCCTTATTCACAGAAGCCATGTTGCCAAGGAAAGGAAACAAGGTCAAAGATTTTCCTCTTCAGAAAGATCTGTACTTACTCTCGCTCTTTAGCTAGGAATGCAAACATCTACAACTCTCCATTAAGGCTGAGGGAATAAGGAGGAGCCAGGGGAACAGGGGAGGGCCAGCAGGCCTGATGGTAGCTGCCAATGTTTGTTGCTGCCGTGGTACATTGTACATGGTCTGAGTCACTTGCATCCCATGGAGAGAGGGCTAACGGTTTGTGCTGGAAAGTCGGGGAGTCACCAACATTTATCTTTGTTTACCTTCCTGTTATGACTCATCTTCAGGGTCTGTTTTTCTTCTTAAGAGGCGATTTGGCTCATTACCACAGACCTTCCTGGCTCGCTAACCAAAGTTCTGTTGTACTGGTTTCCATGTTGTGATCTTGTTTCTGAGAGTCCAGATGCTTCGGTGGCCAGCCCTCGGTCTTCTCAGGCAGGATTACAGGGTGATGTGGTTAAGTGTGTATGACTTACAAGGTGGCTGCCAGGATATCCTAGCAAACACCGAGGATATGCTGGGAAGCGTCTGCAGTGGCTGTCCACACACCACGAGCCAGGGTAGAGTCTTTGTCCGAACTCAACTTTTTCCCTTGGTCTCCCATAGAAAGCGTGGTGTGACTGTCTTTCCTATCGTATCTTGTGTTCAGGTCTTGAAGTAAGCTAGATATTGATCAACCTGCCTAGAGCCAGCCAGATCAGCTGAATACTTCCCCCCCCTCTGGTATATTAACCTATGCCATAAATTTAAACTACATAAGATTGAAGTGTCTAAATCAAAAATACAATGACCTGGCGGGACAGGTCATTGGAGATGAGGTCTGGTCCTACCTACAGAGGTCATTTAATTTCAATGCTTCTATTTCCTTGTTTTTTGCAAAAACGGGAGTAGATGAGATTGATAAGGCCCTTTTGAGCATAGAATATGGAGAATGGGGCATGCAATTGAACTGCATCACTGCGAACAAATTCAATGGCTCATTCACAGACAAGCTGTTCTTTCACACCTTTGCTATTCTAATTGTAAGGAACCTGGGGCATATGGCATTCTAAGGAACCATTCTTTATCTATCCTGGGGGCAAGATTCCCTTTCGTTAGGGTAGGAGGAATTTTTACCTGTGTCTAGGTGTGTTCACAAGGGAAAGCCTCAGTGATGGCTATTTTGGCTTTAGGTAAACAAAAAAACAAAGTCATTTACTCATATATGGAGAATATAATACCATGAAGGTATTACATATAACCTACATATATTTTAAACCGAAACTCACCGACTCCCCTGTGCCATATACTACAATCTCAGTTTTGATCTGTCAGGTACATTGGGCTCCAGAGCCCCCAGGTCATATGGAAGCCCCGTTTTAAGATAGATGTGAGTGTGCTGATGAGGTGAAGCCATCTGAGAAATTCAGTTCCTTTCTTCCTAGAGTCGTTTGTAAGTTTCACTTAAAACCTGGTGCTCCTAACAGCAAGCATGTGAAGCTGGCTAGGCTGGGGGTGGGGTCAGAGCTATCGCCACTCAAAGTCCCATGTGTTGAGCTTGGAAGCAATAGCAGATAACTCCTTGACCACACAAAACACATGGTCAAGGAAGGGGGGGGGGTTCAAAGATTAAAAAGGAGATGTGTCACAGGATCAACATTTCTTAGATGGTTGGGTGGCACCTCCCAGGCACTGTCCGTGGTTCTGAACCCAGCAGGGTGCTCCTCTAGGAAGTTGGGGTGGCCTGTGATGAGCATAGTGAGCAAGGGGGAAATGATGTTCTGTGGGTCTGTGCACAAAACAGTAGGATAAAGAGAGCCCTGGGACTCCCAGATGGTTCTCAACATTTTTCTTTAAAAATTTTTAAAAAAGATTTTACTTAGTTTTTAGATAGAGGAGAAGGGAGGGGGAAAAAGAAGGAGAGAAACATCAATGTGAGAGAAACATTGATCAGTTGTCTCTTGCACACCCCCAACCGGGGACCTGGCCTGCAACCCAGGCATGTGCCCTGACTGGGAATCAAACCAGCAATGTTTTGGTTTGCAGGCCAGTGCTCAACCCACTGAGCCACACCAGCTAGGGCTCAATATTTTTCTGATACACTCATGGTAGCTCCATAAAACACCATTAAAAAAATTAAAGTGTAATTGACATATATTATTATATTCTTTTCAGGTGTACAGCACTGTGATTTGACATCTCTATATTTACAAAGTGATCAGCGTGACAAGCCTATTAACCTTTTGTCCCTGTACAAAGTTAGTATGTCATTACTGACTACGGTCCCTATGTTGCCCATCACATCCCTGGACACACTCAGAGTGAGCTCCTCAGCACTGCTTTTCAAATACTCATCTCTAAACTCTTCCTGGTGAATAAGGAGTGTCTCCCACTGTGGAGTCCCCAGCAAAGGCACTCTATACAACACGCTGCTACACAGCATGGAATCAGAGTGAATGTCACAGCATCTGACTGGTTACTATACTTTCCTGTCCGGTTTCTGCAGCAGTTAGCATTCACTTAGTTGAAATAAAATTGAACCCAAAATAGAGCAAGCAGCAAGGAAACATATTGGCTCAGACAGTCGGAAAGGTTAGTTTTGAGGGATGGCTCAGTCCAAGGTCCAAGTACTGTCAGGCTCCACCTCCCAGCACTGCTGCTCTGGGGGGGCACCCTGCAGCTTCAGACCCACATCCGCACAACGCCAGATCCAAAAGTCTCACACAACATGCTTACGTATCCTGGGGTTTGCTCTCTTCCCCTGGCCCAGACTGGGTTACGGGCACAGCTCTGCACCAATCATCACGACATGGGGGCTCTGACCCTGGGGCCAACATGGGAGGTCTATACAACCTGATGTACTCAGAGTGGAGAGAATTTCCCCCAGCACAATGAGAGTGATATCACTAGGAAGAGAGAATGGATGCTATGCAGTAAACAACTGCGTTAGCTGAAACAATCAAATGTTTTAGAGGAAAACAAGTATTTGGTTAAATACAGTCTCTCCTGTTAGTTCTAAATGAAGCTGACAAGAAATTGAATCAATCCAGGAATATGCCTTCCCTATTTAAAGACATAGTTTAACTTATAGCTCATATACAGATGGATGTAAATGAGGAAGGGTATATTTGTGCAAATGTGCATCTGCATGTACACGATGCAAAGCTATACAGTTTTAAAGGTTTACTCCTGTTTTTAAAATGTTTAAGAACTTTGTAACTTTCATTACCATTTTGTAATTAGACAATAATAACACCCATGTCTCCGAACATGTAAATTCTAGAAATGACAGAAAGAGGTGAAGAACAAATAATCACCCATAAATCTACAACCCAAGAACATCAAGAGTTGTGGCAATTACCTTTTCACTTTCTTCTATGCATTTGATGATTTTTAGTAGCTGATATCATAGTGACATACAATTGTGTACACTGCCTCTTTCACCATTTCACAGCATATTTCACCTCAAAATCTCTAATATAATTTCTAATGACTGCAAATTGTGCTGTTTTTAGACCAACTTTCCTGCTATGTTCTATGTGCTACATTTAACAGAGCCTTTTATAACCTTTGGCTATAATCTTTAAGATTTCCTTCAATTTAATTACTTGGATACTCTGAAGGCTCTCTCGTAGAAGAAAAAAATGATTAGAAAACTAGCTTATTCTACACATTTCAATTGAAAAGTAACACCTGAATCTACCAACTTTTACCTAAATTAATAGCTTTTATTATTGTAAATATCCAGCAGAAATGGCTTCTACAAGAAAGCTCTCACTTCTCCCAAGGCAACAAGTCCCACATGACATAGGACTCGTACTATTAGCAAGAGTAAGGTGTTAAATATACACTCTGGTCCAATTAACTAGACAAGTGCCAGACTAAGTGGAACTCAACAAAGACTGTGTTTACCAGCTTCATGGTGAAACAATGGCCATTTCCAACTAAGCACACATGCTTGAACTTTCTCTAAGTTCACTTCTTGCAATGGGGACTTTTCAGATAAATGTCAAAATATCCACACAGGGAGGGGCAACAGGTAGCAATTTGGACACACACAAAGTAGTTGACAAAGCCTGCAGGAAGAAAAAAGGTTGACTCCAAGATTTAGAATAGTATTTGGGCTCATGTTCCCTGACAGAGCAGCATCCACCAGAACCATGTGTCCAATTTCATGATGATCTTGAGCTCAGTTGAACTTGATTGAATGCCAACATGAGCACTACGCTCACCATCATTTTCTGCTCTGAAAAACATGGCCACAGCCTGAAGATTCGGACCGTCATAGACACAGACAACAGTTTGGTGACGACCAGAGGGAAAGGGGGGTGGGGGAGGTGGAGGAGGGTAAAGGGGGACAAATGGTGACAGAAGGAGACTTGACTTGGGGTGGCGAACACACAATACAATATAATACAATACACACAGATGTATTACAGAACTGTACACCTGAAACCTATAAAACTTTTTAACCAATGTCACACCAGTAAATTCAATAAAAAAGATACAGAAATGTAAATATAGATGTGTATACTCACTTGGTCAGTTTATAAGCATGCATTTCCAAGAGGCTAACATAAGAAACTCTGAGTAAAGCTCTGTAGAAATTCTCTATAATATTTTTGCACCTTTGCTGTAAGTCTAGAATTATTTCAACGTGAAGAGTAAAAAAGAACAAGCGAAAGACTCATAGATGGAGAACAAATGACAGCTAGCTGTGGGGTGGGGGACGTGAGGGGGTGGAGGGATACAGCAAAAAAGAAAAAGGCCCCACAGACGTGGACAACAGTGTGGTGATTGCTGGGCCAGGGAGTATAAGGGGACTAAATGGTAGTGGAAAAAATGTAATAAAGATTACATATTTTAAACAGAAAAGAAAAAGTGAAAGGCTAGAAGAAGCCATTTGAAATGTTACAATGTTTAAATAAACAAAAAAGCTTGCTACGAGAAAAGATCTGGACATGCTAAACACATATAAATTAATCCAATTTGGCACAATGCCTCTTAACTGTAACAGTGTCACACTGGGCATTTTGTTGGAGCAGCGCTTTTTAAAAAGTAATAGGTTTTTGTTGATTTTCATCAGTCATGAAAGGACTGTAGAGCCCTCCTTCTGGAACGATATTCTCTGAATGCTGAACTTGTCCCGTTACTCAATCAATCTGCCTTCACCCCTCGGCCAGCAGTGCACACTCTGCAGTCCAACGTGGAATCTTCAACCCTGCCTGCCAACACCTAATCCCACGCACTGCACTCACTGTTGAACATTGCTGCATAAGAGCTGAGATGGCTATTTTAGGTGCACGAGAATTCTTACTAAGATGAGAACGAAGAGCCAAATTCTAAAGAGCATCACGCACAATAAAAATCCCCCAGCTCTCACTTTGATATGCCTCAGGGCTGTGACTTTGGATTTATTATGTGATTTCAACACCACTGTATTTTCATTTCAGATTTCCCTGTTTCTCGGTTGTGGTGACAATGAAGAAATGTATTTATGAGTTATGTGGACCACAGATGAGGCGGGGTGGAATCCATCCTTCCAGGGAAAAAGAAGTCACTTTTGGGGGAGAAGCATTTCCCAAAATAGGGAGGGTCAGCAGGGAATTCCAAGAGGGTGTTGGGAATGGCCAAGAGTTTCTATAATCAGTAGTGGATTCAAGGGCTCTTGTGCAGAGACCAAGCCAACTTCCCACCCACATCTCTGGGTGGTCAAGGGTTCCTTCTGTGTTCATCTTACTCTGGGTTCAGGTGAAGAAGATGGGTGATTTAAAAAAGGAATCATACTGCCATTGACCTCTTTTCATAAGCTAAGCCTAGCCATTGTGCCACTTGGTTTTAATTTTGTTTTCAATGTGGACACAGTGCTATGGGGAATCTCTAGGCTTCGCACAATAAGACATTTGTGAGAAGTTCTACTTTTAAAAGAGGATGTTCTTCAGACTTAATGAACATTGTAGTGAGAAAAAATTGAAAGTTTTGTTAATTTTTTTCTAAATATTAAACTATATGGTGATTCTGTACATTTGGAAAATGGAAAGCATGAATAAATGGCAAATGTTCCATAATCCTGCTTCACATACATGAGTAATAGTTACACATTATTGTCTAAGGCATACTCACATATTACACAAAATCAGGACTGTGTTCTTTATACTGTTTTATTTCTGGCTTTCATTTGAAAATCTTACATTTTCTGTCATGAAATGTTTTGTGGGCACATGACATTAACTGGCCGCATTATGTTCTTTCGGATGGATTAATGATGGTTTCACATGTCTCTAATTGTATATTTGCATAGCATGAGGTTCTATGCTAAGATATATAATCTTTTAATAGAGATCTTTTACATGAATCCTGATTATTTTCTCATCACACATTCCTACACTGGACTTAAAGGCTGTTTGTTGCCAAATGGCTCTCCAGAAAGTTCTATCAATGAAAACTGTCAGCATGATGTAATGTTGTCCACACCCTGCCCGCCCTCCCCATTAGCACTGAGTACTGAGTTTTAAAAATGGTTTGCCAGTGGAAAGGCATGTGCCGAGATCCACTGTGGTGCAGGAACTGCGATGGGATCAGAGGAACATTCCAGCTCAGAGACCCTGCTCGGGCAGAGCCCAGCGGCGGGCCGGGAGCTGCAGTAGCCAGGCTGAGTGTGTGCCAACAAAGAGCCCAGTCCTTCAAGTCGCAGGGTCTGGCTTCAAAATCTGGGTCTTAACCAAGCTCCTTAACCTTTCTGGGTCTCCATGTCTTCAACTCTGTAATGGGAATTGTCACAATACCTCAAGGGCTGGGAAGGTTAAGTTGGATAACGCATATAAGATGCTTTTATTGCTAATTTACAAAGTGCTCTCAGACTTTCCTAGCTATAAAGCCACAGAAGCCTGCGATGCCTTCAACAAAGCAAGCCATGCTACTTGGGCTGAGCAAAACGTCTGCCGTGTGGGCAAATGGTTAAGGTAGCACAGGATACGGTGCCCAACGGCTCAAATCCTCAACTCCCATTCAGCCTGTAGCTTTTGTTTGCCTACCGAGGACACCCTGCACCATGTCCTCTGTGGAGCCTGCCCTGTTTGCTCATGTCTACTAAGTGCCCTTTTCAGGGCTGAAGGTCCCTGCCCTCGACTCCTCTTATCTAGCTAAGCTGTTTAGAAAAGGGATTCTGGGTGAGGACTGAGGCCAGCTTTAGCGTCTGCTTGATGAGTTAATGATAAGGGCAAGGGGAGGTAAAACTACACGGCTCTGGCCCCTGGACAGAGCTGGCCTTTCAGGTCTCAAAGAGCAACAAGGTCCTTAGTTTCAGCTAATGTGCAGACTGTTTTTGGAGCCAAGGAACCAAAATTCAATTTTTCTCCTTTGCATTTATTTGGCTACATGCCAGATTGGCTGGTGCTATTAAACCTTCCGGAAGAACATCTATACCAGCAAAATAAACCCAAACAAGAAAACTCAAACCAGAAAATGACAGTGTAACAATGTCCTGGGCAAGCAATTGAACAGAATCAATCAGTTAATCATCTGGTTTCAGATAGCACAAGTTCCTGCTTTGTTTACAGCTACTAAGTCTGGGCTGAGGTTTGTGAGTCAGTGAGGGGCTCCTCTAATTTGAGCCCCCAAAGAGGAAAAACAAACAAGGCCTCAGTAGCTTTGTGGTGCAGGGTCCCAAGGACTAGAGTGTCAAAATCTGGCTGAAACTATGGTGGCTTATCGATGGCACAAAATAGAGGAAAGAGGATGAGAACAGAGTAACACACACCCACATACACACAAAGGGAAACACCACTTCCCTTTGTTTTGAAATAGTTTCCTTAAACACCATATTAATCAATAATACTAGGTATTACTATTGTTGTTATTATAGATACAGCTTTCCAAATTATTTTTGACATTGTCTTATTCTGGTCCTGGATCGAATTATTTCTTGAATTAGCCATCATACTTTTCTTAAACATAATATTTTAATGGGACGCTTTATTACAATGAGCAAACTCTTCCATTCTGACTATGTCAGATGTCTCAGGGATGGCCATGAATTGATGGGTTCAAAACTGTTCAAGTAAAATACCAAAACCCAGTTGGAACATCCGCTAAATGAGGCTGTCTTCGTTAAATACACCCGAGAACTTAGTGTTCTTCCAACATAATAAGGGATCTCAGGGTGAGCCGAACGATCTGATACCCCTCAAATCAATTTGCTGGTCATGCAATTACTGAGCAAAACAGAACCCCAGCATTCCACAAGGGATGACCCAGACACTGGAAATACGGCCTCATCAGTACCCTGCTGGAGGGAAAGATGAGAAGCCACATTCAAGATAAAAATAAAAACCACTCTTACTTTCAACCACATGTGATCTTTTTCCTTCTGTCCAAACTCTCATGGGCCATTAAATCAGGCTTCTTATTAGAATAAAAGAAAAAGTGTATGAGTGTGTGTGTGTGTGTGTGTGTGTGAGACAGAGACAGAAACAATAACACGTTTGTCCCCAAGAATAAAAAAATTATTGAGTACCTACCAAGTGTCTAAGGTGATGGTTTCAAATGGCAATGCATTTGGGAACCAAGGCAACAACCAGCATAAAATAAGGAGCGATTCAAGTTGGGGTCCAGCCAGCACAATGAGTAGCAGTGACCTGAAAGGAGCAGGCCTTCTGAGAAAAAGATCTTAGTGGGGGCAGCAGCCATGGAAGATTCTCAGAAGACATGGGAGGAGAGTGGGATCTTGGATCATGAGTGATTGTCAGCCATGTCTATGACCTTCTAGAAAAGGAAAGTGGGTTAGCAAAGGGGCAAGTCCAAGATGGTACAAAGTTTCTCCAGGGTTCGGTGAGAGCAGATGACACCGAGAAGAGTGATGAGGACATATTTGGGAGGAAGGTGGGGCCCCACGGTGGAAAAGCCTTGGGTACAAGTTAGAAATTTTGACATAAGTTGGGGGGTGGGGGATGTGTGTGAGAGTGAGAGAGTGAATTAGTGGTAGTAGTGGTAGGACTAGTAGCTGGTAAGCATACGCATTTTCCTTGTCATTAAAATCCCATTTTGTCTGTAACAGGGTTTCAGAAATATGTAATAGTAGGTTAACTAAAGGGAGATAGAACCTGAAAGATAACCTTAAGGACCACGTAGTGTAAGAGAAAGAATACTGGGCTTCAAGTTAGGCTTTGGGGATCCCAGCCGCATCTCTGCCACTGCTGACCCCCCTGACCTGAGACAATGCACTCTGCAGCTGCGGTGTGGAGTCTGGGGACTCCTGAGTCTGACACCTCGGGTTTCGTGCCGAAGCATTTACCTTGCACGGTTTGGGGAATATAAGAGGGTGTGGCAGGCAAAATGCTTATCACAGTGCCTGGCACATAGTAAGCACTCAAAACCATGTTGGTTGCCTTTGATGTGGTAGTGTTATAACTATTTTAGCATTGGGTTTCTATGTACGATTCTATGTGACTCGACACAGAATTCAACAGACAGCCTGTCCAGTTTGGGATCTGAGTAATAAACTGCAATGGTTGAGAGTCTACCTACAAAGATCTCATAATTCTACATATTTCACCTTAAAACTATTGATTCTGGGATATTCTGTCTTATATGAGGGGGAGCCCCCGAAAACTGGAATTTATAAAAAATTTACAAATTTTTAAATAAATGTTATTTATAAAAAATTGTGTATTTATTCTCATGCATTTAAACTTCAGTCACCTTCAAAGTACTCTTCGTTTGATGCAAAACACCTATCCAGACATTTTTTCCACTGTTCAGATAAAACAGTTTTTGAACGTGTCCATTCTGATGCCTTTTAGTGCTTCTGCAGTTTTTTGTTTCACCTCTTCCACATCGGCAAAACGTTTCCCTTTGAGGACTTCTTTCATCCGGGGAAACAAAATAAAAAGTTGCTCAAGGCAAGATCGGGTGAGTAGGGAGAATGGGGCACAGGGGTCATGCTGTGTTTGGTCAAAAATTGCTGAACACTCAGCACGGTGTGGGCAGGTACACTTGTAACTCACCCATCATGAAATGGGCAAATGCATTGAAAGGGTCTTCAAAAACATTCACTGAAGCTGAACACAGCCTCTTACAACAAAGCCAGCTGGCCCACTGATACAGACGGGTTCCCCAGAACACTCATGTAGTGGGGGAAGCCTGTACTACAAGGGGCCTGCCCTCCAGAGGATAATTCTGGGATTTTTTGGGGGTCCCCTTTATCCTTTCCAAAGTATCACTGGTATCCTTAACACCTGAGAAAAGCCCACAAGGTCCAAATTGTAAGGTGTTAGCAGCATGCCTGGCACATGGCAGCAGGCATTCCTGGAGTGGCCACTGTTGGGAATGATGGCCTCCCGCTCATCGTGTGTGTATTGCCCACCTACAACAAAGACAAGGTGTGAAGATGTGCCGTGAGTCCCTGGTGTCCTGACTGAAACACAAGCAACCAATAAACAAAACTTCAGTGAACTAAAAAGAAACTGAAGAAAATAGGGAAGGGCCCTGGATACTCTGAAGAGCTCTACAGTCCTCCACTCAGCTCTAGAAACACGCTCCCTCTCTGGACCGTTAAAATATAAGAGCGTGAAACATGTTTCCTGGGACAAAGCTATAGGTCATCCATTCGCTCATGTGCTTCGTGGCCCTACTAACGTGCTGAGAACCAGTGACTTCTGTGCTCTAAGACTAGGGGAGGGGATGCACTCAAGGGGGAAAGAGAGAGGCCTGCCAATCACCGAGCAGGCCAGCTCAATATGGCCTCGGAGAGGAACCCAGGGGAAGTGGCACCACTTCTCAGTTTGGCCCCAGTCTGAGCATGTGCTGCACCAGTTGAGTTTGTCTTAAAAACTTATTTCTGAGTCATTTCCATGAACTGGACACTAAGTATATACACTCATGACCAGCTATGTCTCTTCATTTAATGTTCTTATATTGTTGTCTTTTTCTGTGGGCCATGTCTAGAAGGCAGGACTTGTGTCAGAAAACATGGTTAGCAGGACATTAAATTCATTCAGTGACAGGGCCAGGCAACGTGGACCTGGGCCGACAGCCTGGCTCCCCCGCAAAGCCACTGGCTGGGAGAGTGCCAGCACCAGGCTTTGAAGGCCAGGTTTGGGGAGGAAGGGATGGGAATTAACGTTTCAATAACTTGCCTTCATTTTCTCACTTGTTGACTCCTATTGTCCTCAAAATCCCGTGACATATTATGATACCCACTCCACATCCTGAAGAAGCTTCCTCACCAATGTTACGGTGAATTAACTCAGATTAAATAAAACATACAGGGATAGGAGGGAGTGGAGTGTACATATCTGCCTGATTTCAAAGCCCATGTTCTTTCCAGCCCAGCGAGCTACTTCAGAAGACAGAATATAGAGATTTCAGAGGAAACTTTCCTGCCGAGGGAACAATTCTATAAAATAAAAAAATTATTCTGGAGGCTCTCTAGGTCTTGTCCACTTTCCCCAATTCCCCTTAATGCTGAGTCTGCCTTGGAATTGCAACCTTCTGTATGGCGGGTCCCCTGGTGCCCACAGGCTTCAGAACACGTCACCGAGGGTGGGGGTGAGGAACCAGAGCCAGAAGATCAACATAAAAGGGAAGTGTTGCATTTGATTATTTCCTTTTCATAATATTTTGAAACCTTGATCCTCGTTTTCTTCTCTCTCCCCAAGCTATTCTTGGTTTCCATTTCATTATGTTTAACATATGTTCAAATAAAATCTTGAAAGACAAGAAAACAAGTAGATTACAACTAGAAATTACATTTTATCCTCCCCACAGTAAGTCCAAAAGAAATCAACTGCTAGAATTGTTAGATTAAAATGAAATGCTCGTGATATCAGAGGTACATGCATATGGATTTCACATGACTTCAGATTGTAAATCTTTGTCTTTTAAATAAAGACAATAAAAATTGGAACTGGAGACCAAGGCAAATTTTCCTGTTAGAAAACTTAAAATAATTAAACTCTCCCATACAAGACAAGTTATAACAAGACAGATTATAAAGAGAATAATTTTCTTTCCATATATTCCTTTTAGCCCACATTTTCCACATTTTATATTCATGCGTGCATATGTATTATATATTATATATAAAATACATAGTATTAACAGTAATGATTAGGCATAACTCTTCTAAAGAAATGTAAGAAATATGGAAAGAAAATAATTTACATAATTTGGTTTGACTTTATTCATATTTAAACCATTTTATTGTGAAACATGTATAGGAACTAGAATATAAGTTACATATTCAGTTTAGCAAAGGTTTATCAAGAAAGGCCCATGTAAGTATCGTCTGGGCTAAAACACAGACCTTCCCTGGCATTCTAAACCTCCTCTTCTGCTCAGTTATTTTTTTAAAACAAAATTATTAGATCACCTTGGTTGTATGTCCAAGTTATTCAGCTCATCCATGTATATGAATTGTGTACACGTGTGTGTGTGTCCAAGAGGCAAAAAGACTTTTATCCTGTTAGGTAAATAAGTCATAACCACCCTTGGCAGTGGGGGTCACCAAATGTTTCTACTGTCACAAGCACCATGCATCAGTAAACCTGAGTTGTTTGGGAGATCCCAAATAACAGAAAACCTCTGATGTAGAGAATCATCCTTATGACTTTGTTCCTCCTTTTAAAAATTGTCATTTGCCCTTCACAACCTGGGCCATGGATGGGGACAGCTAAATGCGGGCTAATGATAAGTAAGTGTGTGTCTATTGTGATCTGAAAAGCAGTCTGCCCACCACACCTTCCCAAACCTGCACTGCCCTAAAAATAACACAAGTGTGACCTTTGTATCATGTCCTGAAACCTTTGTTAGAATTCTGAAAATTCAAAGGAAGAACCAGCTGTTATTTATTAAATCCGTAATTGATGAGTCTCTGAGACCTCACTTGGTTTTACTTAGTCTTGCCCCTTAAGTAGATATTTTAAAACACATGCTTACTTTAAATCAAGTGGGACAGTGAAGAAGTGCACACACAAAATCTAGAGATCGCCCACACACCTACCAGTGGGACTTCTGCACTGTAATGTTACATATCAACCCCACACCTGGATTTGACCAGACAGCTCCCTCCTGGTCCAATATGTACCCTACCCTTTGGGGTAAACTGCTCTAAAAGAGGATTCTCAATGTGTGGTTCACAGTATCAGCATCATCTGGAAATTGGGTAGAAATGTAAATTTTGGGCTTTACCCTAAAACTACTGAATCAGGAACTGTGGGGGTGAACCCAGGCCGCCTGCTTTAATAAGCCCTCCTGATAAATCTGATGTCCACTGACATCTGAGGACATCAGCTCTACAGAACGAGGTTCAGCCCAGATTCAGTTTGGTTCCAGATATATCCCTGCACCCTCTCAGAAATGCTTCTTAGTAGAACCTCTGGCCCGGAATCGAGAGCTGCATAAGCTGGAGTTCATAATCTGCACATTTTCTCAAAAGCCATCAAACTGACCACATACCTAAAAGTCAAGTACTGACTTGTGAGTGGGAAGGAGAAAAGAAATGATAAACAATGGCACTGAGGTTTCAATGGGAAAAAAATCCCATTTTAATCCCTTTTTCCCCTCAAAGTGAAGAAATTATTTCTAGTTTTTAGAGAAGTAGATAAAGTGTCACACCACAACTTCTGCACCACAGTTGCTCCAAATGCTTTCTTAAGTCTGTACAATGGGAAGACGTACGAAAACAACTACAATGCCTTTAATCTCAGGACATGCGATTCAGAACGCTGTAGCTTTGCCTTCAGTCATAATGAAATCGAGAGCATAACTGAACCTTGACGGAGAGAAGGCACTAACAAACGAGACTGTCAACGTTGGTGACTGCAGACTGGGCTGAGATTTGACAAGGTGATGGTACTCAATTAGCATTAGCTCTCTTTTGTAAAAAGTAAGTTTTTCCTCAGTCGTAATTATAGAAACTCAAATTTATCACACATATAGGACTGGCAGACACCCTAGACCGGATGTAATCAACTGTGGATGAGCACCTAGAGAACAGGAACTCTCATGCACCGTAAGTGAAAATCAGCACACTCATTTGAGAGTGGTCGGCAACACCTAGTGAAGCCAGCGCAGTGCTATTACCCCAGCATCTTGATCAACCCCTAACTACACTGAGGACTGGAATACTGAGGGATTCATGCATGTGAGCGCGATAGCACGTGTACAAGAACGCTTACTGTAACATTCTTAATTGTTACAATTTGAGAAATAACTCAAATATCTACCAACAAGAGAGTAGATATATAAATTGTGGTTTATTCCTATAGAAAAACAGCACATTTTGATCATGTAAAATATAAAAAGCAAGCTGTGGAAAAATAGGTATACTCATGATTCCATTTATGTCAAAGTCTAAATATTTGAAAATAATTGTATTTATTGCTAAGGCATGCATACATATATCAGCACAGGGACATTTCTGAGAAATAATACATTCCAGCTTTGGGCGAGAGTATACTTCTTCAAGGGGAAGAGGGATACTCAGAGTTTCAATTGTTTGTAATATTTTACTTTCTTTCAGGTGAAAACAAAGTATTTTTATAGTATGTAAAAGTTCTGAAATATTTAAAAATATGTTTTGAATCTAGAGAGATAGAAATATCAACTTTTGCCATTACGAGTAGCAACCCCTTGGTCTAACTAACCTCTGTGAACCTCGGTTTTCTCACTTTGTATGGGACAGCTTTGAGGGTCCAGCGACATGTCACTTGTGAAGGGCTCTCCATTTTGAAGAACCTGGCACACAGTACTCAGGAAATCTTTGTGACCCTTCCCTGGATTTCTTCTTCTTTCTTTTTCTCTAGCAACATGACCACTATCATTGCTAGTTCTTTTTTTTTTATGAACTAGACTCACTCAAATTCTGTAGCACGTGCAAGAGACTGGTCTGCATTTCCATGTAATCAAGACCACGCAAGAGTTTTTGCATGCACAAAAGAAGAGAAGGCTACCTCAGGCTGGGGAAACATCAGCTTTCCCAGAAAAGTGGAGATGAGAATAACGAAGTGCCCTGAGAACCCCAAATTGCCAACGGTGGGGGCACAGAAAACAAACGAGATGAATGATAGACACAAACTAATGGAGCAAAATTGTATTAAATGGGCATCTCTCCTCATTTATTGACATAACATCAAAAGAACATTTTGTATTTTTCTTGTTTTAGCTAGTTTATACAACGGAAAAAAGCAAAATAATTCTTAGGGAGAACTCCTGGGTACATTTGGGAGATCTCTGAGCTCATCAGTTAAGACTTATAAGCTATCTTTTGGGCTGGGATTTCTGAACAGTTAATCCCATTCATTTATATTACCTCTGATCCATTTTCAAGCGCTCCTTTCTAATCTTGTCCCTAATTTCAAACTCAGATTTTGGAGTGCTCTGTATTCTATTTATAGTCTCTGTGGCCGATGCCAGCCAAACCAAGATGACATATACTTGAGAGGCGGGTGCCAAGTTTCCTACTTTAGCAAGAAAGTGAAGTCCACAACATTTGATGTCTCTACTCAGAAGGAACTTGGCTAACACTTCTGTTCTCAACACATTTTTTTCATCTCATCCATCAAACGTATACTTGAACTACATAATGCCCCTTAATGGAACCTGATTCATAGCTCTACCCCTTCCTAGCCATGTGTCTTTGGGCAAATCACTTAACCTCTTCTATGTCACTTTCCCCCTCTTGAAAATGGAGATAATAGTTCTTACTTCATAGGGGTATAACGGGGACTAAATGAGCTATTATTTTAAAATACCTTGAAGAGTGCCTGGAACATATAAATGCAATATGTATTTCTAAGTCAATATGGTTATAAGTGAGCTATATTGGCAAGACAAGGTGATATTTAATACAAATCTTAGTTTTCATTAAATATGTCCAATAGATGATGTGTTTGAAGATATATGGTCCTGCATACCAAGGATGTCAAGAACTATGAGCACATTTAAGTATATTATAGAATAGCTAGAGTAAAAGCTAGGAAATGGATGAGTTCATTCTCAAAAACTCCATAGTAAACTTCACATATTCCCCAAACCTCAAAGAACTTGAAAGAAATGTTCATTTTCAGTTGCCAAAAATACACATGCACATTTGATTTCTCAATTTCCATTCCTAAATGTCTCCGATAAAGTCATTATTCCTCAGAACTTAGCTTCATTAAATATAAACATGAACAGATTTGTACCTATTATTAAGATCCTTTCAAAAGGAGTGAAACAATGCTGAAGGCCAAGTACTTCAGCAGACAGCTCTCAAATCCACCACCCCTGCCTTCTCTCTATAGAGCATGCACCTTCTCTTGGCTAGCTTCTTAAGTCATACACATTTCCAAAAGGAAAATTTAAGGGCACTGAAATGGTTGTACTTAATCATGAGAACTACTAGCCAAAGGGCACTACATGTGCCGACCTGAAAACTCAATTCCTAACATAAGGCAGGACAAGAGAAAACAGCCAAGAGTGAGCCACACATTGTGGAGACATGAGTGACATAGGCAACTCCTTAATTCAAGGACAGATTGGCCTGACAGGAAGGAGTTCAGAAGTCTACAGAGGGCAGACATCTGCAATGGCCCTGGCAAGTCACAATCCCAGTGTTTACATCCTTTTGGAGTCCCTTCCCGTTGGGGGAAGGCTGAGTGCCATGACTTATTTCTAACCAACAGACATAGCAAAAGTGACAGGATGCCACTTCTTTGATTAGACCAGAAAAGACTGTGTCGTCCATCTTGCTGGTTGACTCTCTCCAGAGTCTCCTTGGTTCTCATGCTTGGATTCAGCACAGGGAAGAGGCCCACTTGGCAAAAGTGGCCAAGACTGAAGCCTTTTTCCAATAGCCCACGAGAAACTGAATTCTGCCAGCCATCATGTGATCCTGGAAGCAAATTCTTCCCTAGTTGAACCTTGAATAAACCATGGTCAAGCTGATGCCTTATTCCAGCCCGTGAGGGACTCAAAAGAAGAGAACCCAAAGAAACAGTGTCTGAATCACTCACCAACAGAGACCAGGATAATAAATACACATTGTTTTAAGCTGTAAAATTTCGGTTATTTTGTTACACAGCAATAGATAACTGATAGGAAGTCTCTCAACTGAGGATGAAAACCTGGCAAGGTATAAAGCTTTGTAATAAGACCATCCTGATTCTCCAGAGAAATATGAATCTGACCATATCTCTGGGTTCCTCAAAACCTCCAAAATTCCATTTACCAGTTTGAAAACTAAATTCTTATTCTTCCAGGGTTTGTACTGCCAAATACACCTTAAAACCCACATAATAGGCAAATAACCATGATTTTCAACTTTCTAAAAATCATGTTATATCAGACTAAGATTTCTGTTAAGCTTTACTTCTGTTTTTTTTTTGGGGGGGGGGAGGTTTGAAACATAATTTCTTAATAGTAAACAAGCTCTTTCAACTTCTACATGCCTTTGCCCCACAGGGGGTTCTATGTGGTAAATTAATTTGTTATGAGTCTAACAGTTCTCATGCCTCACTCCCTGCCTCCAGAATCTGCTTCAATGCACTTGGTTGACTTTAAAGATCAGTGTATAATCTCGGGCCCATAACATGTTTAGTTCTGAGATAAACCTCTCATTTCTTATGATGAATAACATAGTGGAAACCAGGAAGCATTTAAAATAAGTAGGGTATACTTAATTCCCCACTGCCATCTCTGAGAATTGATGGACTTACTACAAGCACTCCTTAACATTTCTTCTATAGAGGAAGTCAGCTGAACATTAGAATTGTGGGGTTATTTGTTTGTTTGTTTACTTGTTCTGGGTTTATGTTGTTTATATTAGTTCTAACCCAAAGGAGCCAACAGCTCATTTTTTTAACCCATTATCTGAAAAAAATTATATATAGGACCCAGATGTGTAACTTTGGTCTCCTATATAACAAATATATTGGAGTAATTCAGAGTCAAGCATGTTCTAGTGAAGTGGAGCACAAATTTTGTCCATGTTTTAGTTGGATTTAACTTTGGTGTTAAGGGGATAGTAATGGGGAGGAGGGGGAAGGGAAGATCTACTATCATCCTGTTTTTTTGGCAAAGAGAGTCCTTTTTGACTTCTTGCAGTTTCTAACAATAGTGGTTAAGGTTAAAGTGCCAATTCAATCCTTTTCCCCCATTGATTTTCTTAACATGAGCACTTCCACAAATGAAATCCATCTTTCTGTGTTGCAAGGCCTTATTTCTAAATGAATTCAAGTCCCAAAACAGGTGTCAGCAAATGATGGCCCTCTGCCCATTTTTATAAACATTTACTGAAATGCAGCCCCCCTTCATTTACATAGTGTCTATAGCAACTTTCATGCTACAAGGACAGAATAAAGTAGTTGTGACAGAGACCACATAACCCATAAAGCCTGAAGCATTTAATATCTGGTCCTTTACGGAAAAGGTCTGCTGACTCCTGTTCTAGAAAATCATGGTAGAAACTCTAAGGAATAGATAGTCTGTCCAGCCAGTGTTTTACAATAAAGTAGACAGAACTGTTAAACACATAATAAGTTAAACGCTTAGACCAGTTATCTCTTCCTTCAGGGCAGGGCTGAATTTGGAGCCCAGAGGATTGCGTCTGAATCTTTACTTCATCCCTTCTGCCATGGGAACTTTGGGCCGTGTTCATTTAAGTTCTCTGAGACTGTTGTTTCTCATTACACCATGAGATTCATATCTGACTGATTTTTCAGGGTTGCTTAATGATATAATTTATATGGGATAACCTTATAAAGCAGTCATCTCTTACTTATTGTTTTCTGGTATGATGTCTATAGGGAACCTATCTGCATAGAATGCCGAATGTAGCTCAGCTCTGTTCTGAAAACAGAGAGATGCATGTTCAGCATGCAGGAAGCAAACCCATGGATCAGTTCTCCCGTGGGGAGTCAGGCCTGCATTGTACCTAGGCTGCTTTGAGACTTGTTCTTGCTAAAACCTCCCTCACCCTGAATTGAGGCAACAAATGTTTACTGCATATCTTTAGAGTAACTTCCTAAAATCTATGCTAAACCTCCCAACTTTGGGTGTAACCAGTTCAACCACTTTCCCCCTTTACATTTGCAAATGACCTTTATCTTTGAAGTGATTAGCAACATTCTTTCCTTTGTTATGGTAACCACCTAAAGCAAACATGTGCATAGTAAATGAGGACTATCCTTGATGTAATGTACCTAGAATGTCAATAAAAGCCTGTCCAGGCAGGGGTCAGGGCCCTCTTTCTCTCTGAGAGAGCAGCCAGGCCAGCCAGCTCTCTCTCTCTCTCTCTCTCTCTTTCGCCCTCTCTTTCTCACTTAAAGAGTCGCCACACCATCCCTTTTTCTCCACCAGATTTCTTTAGTCTGTGTGAATTCGTTTGTTGTTCTACATTTGTCCGGAGGCATAGGACAAACATCTACAACACATGGACCCATGGGACAGGTCCTCATCAGATGTCTACTATTCAACTTGAGAAATTACGTACAATTGTCTTGAGAGAATTTATTCACTTAAATTCTGTTTGGTGTCCTTTAAAAGTACAAAAGAAAAGTCATGATAAATGCACTGATGATAGGAAACTGAAAATAACAAACAGGAGAAGGTGAAGTTCATAACCATATGTCAGGGAGATTTATGACAATCACAGGCAAAATTCTAGATTAAGTTATTCACTTAGATCTTTGTAATAATGAGGCTGGGATGTAGGAATAACTTGGAATCAAAATGGATTCACTGAGAGCAAGCACATTCAAATATCATTACTTTCTTGGAGAAGGTCAGTAGCCTAGTGGAAGTGAGTGCAATATGCTGTCAGCATAGCTGGATTTCAACAAGACATTTAGCAGTTTTTTATGATCTCCTTGAGGAGAGGCTGGGACATGCCGTATTGTTGGGGGAAGGTACCATTAAATCAATTGTTCCAAAGAGGACCAGTAGATTGATATTCATGTTTGGCCTGGAATTGTTCTACATACTTATTAATGACTTGGACTGAATAAGTGACAGAATTGGGACTTAATCCCATGTTCTGATGACAAATCACACATTCTCTCCATTATGCAAGAGCTGAGGCAGGACCTGAAAGGATCAACAGGCTATAAAAAGTAAGCCAAATCTAACAAAGTAACAAGTATACTGGATTCTAACAACCAATTTCAGAAGGTTAGAATGGGAAAGAGAGGGTTTAATAGCAGTCAACTTTCAAAGAGTTTAATTTCTTAGCTAATTATAAATTAAATGTGCATTGCTCTGTGGTATACCTGCAATCAGCAACGAATCAGATTATTCAGTCATAGGCAAGAAGGAAGTCCTGTCATTGGTGACAACACGGGTGACCTCTAGGGCATTATGCTAAGTGATTAAGTCCTAGAAAAACAAATACTGCCTGATCTCCCTTATATGTGGAACCTACAAAACCAAGCTCATAGCAACAGATCAGGCTGGTGGTCACCAGAGGCTGGGCAGGGTGTGGGGGAACTGGGAGAAGATGGTCAAAATGTACGAACTTCCACTCACAGGATGCTTAAGTTCTGGGGATGTAGTGCACAGCAGGGTGACTACAGTCAACAACACTGTATTGTACATTTCAAAGTTGCTGAGAGAATAGATCTTAAAATTCTCCCCGTAAGGAAAAAGGTCATTGTAATTACATGAGGTAATGGATGTTAACTAAACTTACTGGTGGTCATCATTTCTCAATATGTATCGTACATGTGTCAAATCATTATGTTATTGATATACCTTAAACTTATACCATGCTACATGTCAATTATATATCAAAACAAAAAGACAAAGTTACTTCAGCAGGTGTGGGGTATCCAGGAAGGGAATAACAGTCCTCAGACTTGCTAGAGGACAGGATGGAGTCCCAGGTGTCCATATGTAAGGGTCACTGATAACTTGAGCCACCCAGCATCAATCGGCAGGAGGAGCGAGGGGTCATGGAGCTGGGCCATGGGAAGAAGCGTTGAAGAAAAGAGGTTGAAGAGGCAGACATAGGATGATACACTCACTGTGTCTGAACAGTTTACATGATACGACGGGACGGAGAAGACATTAGACTTCGCCCAGTTCTCATCAAGCAAGGTCAGAGTAAGTCAAGATGCCAGGAGACAGATTTCAGATTAGTTTTTTAAAAAGCCTTTCTTACAATTCAAGCTAGCTGTCCCTAAAAGAACTGAACTCTCTGGGGCAGTCTGGGTCCCCCATTGCTGAGTAGTGTCTGTGTTTGCATTGAAAGCCTTGAAGAATTTAGGGGGTATTTGGACAGTATGAGACCTGACAACCTTTCCAAACATGAGACTCCAGAGTTTCTATGAACAAGTTGTCCAAGGCAGAACTCTGAATCTCCATGCAAACCTAAAGCACCACAGAGACAAGATATTATATAAACTGAAGACAATAGATTTTTAAAATGATATATTACAGACATTTAAAAATAACACCATAGCCCTGGTGTGGTTCAGTAGATTGAGTGCCAGCCTGTGAACCAAAGGATCACCGGTTCAATTCCCAGTCAGGGCACCTGCCTGGGTTGTGGGCCAGGTCCCCAGCAGGGGGTGCACAAGAGGCAACCACACATTGATGTTTCTCTCCCTCTCTTTCCCTCTAAAAATAAATAAAAAAATAAAAAATAAATAAAAAAGTAAAAGTAACACCATAAACTATCAGGAACAATGATACTACCACTTTAATAGGACTGATGAGAAAGTCATTCTTAATGTTCCTGTGCTCTTTGCTCATCTGAAAATGAGATATACTAAAAGAGGCAAGCACTGTTTTATTTTTATTTTTTCCCATAATTTTTTATTTTTTGAGTTCTTTCTCTCTTTTAAAATTTTTTTGCTTAATCACTCCACCCCCATCAAGGCAAACACTGGTTTAAAGAATTTATGTATTATTACTGGAAAACCAGTCACATTGCTAATAAGGGTCTGGCCAAGACAGTCCAAGCGAGGCAGGGCTAAAGAGAGCTGTGCAGTGGCGTCGAAGCATCACCGCCCATGGAGCCCTTCCTCCCCCAGGGCAGGAGTTCACACTGTCTGTCCTCCCGGTGCCCCCAAGTGCCATTGTAGAAGTGCCCCATGTCACTGAACCTTCTCCGAGGATCTGCCCTGCCACTGTCCCCCTTCTCTTGGCCACAGTTGGTTGCCTTGTCTCCGCAGCCCTCCTGAACCCCACACAGGAGGGAGACTGACTCCTCCAAGATCCTGCCAAACCCAGGCCATCCAGTGGTGACCTCATCCCTCTTTTTGAAAGGTTATTTGAAATTTTTTAAGTCAACAAGCATAATTAGAATTCTCTGCAGAATTTTGGCTTCCTTCTCAGGAAGTCCTAGATTTTTCTAGTTCAACTCTCAATGTTTCATGCTTTAGCATACATTAAAAATTACCTGGGGAGTAGTTTAAAATGCAGAGTCCAGGGCCCAGTCCTTGACGTGGGGGGTGTGGCCAGGATTCTGTAAAAGTTACTCTCTTCTCCACCAGGGCCTGTGGGTCACTCCTGCAGAAACCCCACTAACGAATAGAGAGCTCAGTGCCCACCTTCATGAAACACTATTTAGGGAAAGAGTTTTTATTTATTTATTTAAAAAAACTTTTTTATCCTCATCTGAGGAAATGCTTATAATTTTAGAGAGCAGGGAAGAGAGGGAGAAAAACATCGATGACAGAGAAACATTGACCAGTGGCCTCTCGTATGTGTCCCAGCTAGGGACCAAATCCACAATGTAGGCATGTGCCCTGACTGGGAGTTGAACTTATGACCTTTCAGTTTATGGGACAATGCTCCTGAGCCACACCAGCCAGGGTGGGAAAGAATTTTAAATAAAAGATGCAATGTGAAAGCATTTTCGTTGTTCTTTCTTTCCATCCAGGAAAACTTAATTTGTTCTATGGCTAATATTTTAGTTTGTGAAAAGAACATGGTTCCACTATGTCCACATGATTTTCAGATCAGTTAGGCCACTTAGCCATCCTCATGTTTTCCTAAGACTGAATAGTAAGAGGATTGTATCTATAAAACCAACATGGGAGACTATAATATGTACACGTACACACACAGTGAAGGAGCCTCCACTTTTCCCCATCACGAGAGCAGTACATACTCATTATAAAAGATTCCAAATAATCAAAAGTACAGAGAAAAATCCCATAAGTAAACATGCATCCCCAACCCCATTCCACTACTCATTCGAGATCCTCTTTTCCATGTTGGTGTGTACAGACCCCAGATTTCTGTTTTCATGAAATTGGTGACACACAATGCAAATTTTCCCACTCAACAATGTATCTGGGTATTATTTCACATAAGTACCTACAGATTTAACTAACCCTAATGCCTCCTTAATATTTCATCACGTAGATTTACCATAATTTATCCATTCTCTTACTGATGGGTTTTTATGTCCTAGTTTATTGCTGTTACCAATAGTGATGGACCAACACATCCGACTCTAAAGGACTCAAAAGGTAGACCTGCCAGATATCCATGGGCTACTAGATTCTTTTCTCTCCCTGTGACATCAGAGACTTTGAGTGAGGAGGTGACAAGAAAGTGTCCCACAGTCCAGCAGGTGACCAGCCTCCTCCATGCCACACAGGACACTCCTGTGGAGGCAGATGATGGGGAGGAGTTCCTGGCAGGATGGGCTGTGATCCTGTCACCACCTGGGAAGCTACTCAGAAAGAAGTGGGACCATGGGTCTCCAACTGCATGCGCCCTCATCTGGGGAGAACGAAGCAGCATGGAGGTCTAGTAGGAAAGGGACATCAGTCCAGGTCCTCTGCCAGTGACCAGAGTGAAGCTTTGCAAAGCCAGAGCTGGTTTGAAGTCATCTGTATGACAAGACAGTTGAGGGACATGATTTCTTAGTTCCTCTGGCTCTGACATGCATTTTATTCTCTCCTAGTCACCTTAACTGTTTGAGTCCCAGAGGGTATTGTCAGCAGCGCAATCGCGCTGCTTGGGACTCAAATGGTTAATAGGCACGTGTGCTCTCCAGATTTCAATATATAAATGATAAGGATTACCAGGGGGTTGTCCAACCTGTGGCCTGCGGGCCATATGCGGCCCAGGATGGCTATGAATGCAGACCAACACAAAATTGTAAATTTACTTAAAACCTTTTTTTGGCTCATCAGTTTTCATTAGTGTTTGTGTATTTAATATGTGGCTCAAGGCGACTCTTTTTCTTCCAGTGTGGCCCAGAGACACCAACAAGTTGGACACACCAGCTTGCCTCATTTGGCTTTAAAAATGAGAAATTCAGTGATAAATGATTACAGAATTTAAAACTTTCATTCTTGAAATGACACATTAAAAAAATCTTTTAACCAGAGGAGCTATTGATTGACCAATACTCAAAGATAAGAGTCTAAAAGTTTAAAAGGACACATGGATCCTTGGCTCTTTCTCCTGGGGCACAGGGGGAGCTGAGCTGGATGGTGAGTGCAAACAGGCACATCACACTCAGCACTGTGCTGGTACCCATGACCTACATCCTCAGCTCCTGCCGTCTCTCTTGGTAAGCTGGCCAACAGGTCGTGTTCAGCTTCTGCTCCAGAAGTCCAGGTCAGCGTGACAATTCAAGAATCTGGCTCCTGTGCCAGCTCCTTAGGTTTTTATTTCAGTGACTGAAGCAGGCCATGCAGTAGCCTTGGAAAGAGCGAGCCGCAGAGCTCACTGACAGTGGAAGTCTTCATTTGGAACGTGCAGGAGTTAAATGTTGCCGCATCACATAAAATACCAGTGACCTGGAGTCATTTTTTATATCGGGTGAAGGAAGTCAGTGTTCCAGTCATACTGGGACACCCTGAAGACACAGACCCACTCCATCTGTTTAAAATTAAGCCCTTCTTGGCAACAAGACCCCAGCACAGGAGTTGGGGGAGGTTACAGAGAGCCTTGGAGGGAAGATTTGCTGCCTGCAGCCTTGGTAACCAAATGTACTTGCGACAACATCTCAGGCATTCAGACTCTCGCCGTTTCCGGGGTGCACTCAGAAGCATGGCACCCAGGTCTCAGCTATGCGAGCTCCCAGGTGAGTCACACCTGCTGCAGGGCCTCAGTCCCCGCTTCCTCTGAGACCCAACCTCCTGTTTGCTTCCTGGCTTGCATGACATCTCAGCTGACCGATCTGCTATGGCTTTGGTGTGGGCTGCCTTGGGAAATGCATGGAATGCAGACAAGGCGCCTTGTCCTCAGAATGTCCCTGAGAACTCCACAGAGCCAAAACCCAGCTGTGGACAAGTCCCTGGGCTGTTCAAGGTCCAGCTGTGTTCTGTCTTCCAGGACCCAGTGCAGAGTGTGAAGAGACCTGGATCGCAGAACAGGAGAAAGTGACCTGCAGTCACCTTTGCCTCCCCAGCATTCTTTCCTCAGATGATGAATGGCAGCTTGGGAGTGGCCTTCATCAGATGTGCTGTAATTACTTCTTGACTGTGACCCAGCTGCAGAAGACAAAGGGTTATGAAATGTTAAAGGTAGCTGGAGGCAGCAGGCCTGTGGCAGGGAGCAGGTGGAAGGCTGAGCCATGACCTTGTGGGGCCAGAATTTAATTAAAAAGCTTCTTTCTGCTCAGAGAAACAGCCATTTGGGGGAGGATCTAATTAGTTCTGAAATGAGTAGTTATTTGGAGGATCAATACATCAGCAGTTGGTAACTTCTGCAACCCACACTGAGATTTTTGTTTGTTTGTTTCACGAATGTGGTGGTTTCCAAGGAAGAAGGTATTCCACATGAATCCACTTTATGGATAGCTTCTGCTTTAAACAAAGCCAAAGTTCACTGTAGTGTTTGTGGGAATACTTTTACATTTTCTGTGTCCACTGCATTTATGCCGTGTCAGCTCAGCTGGGCTGGGCCTGCCTTTCTCAGGATTCCCAGTGTGGAATGCTTCTGCATTAACTCTGGTTGCCAGAGAAAGCTGGTGAGCCATTTGCAAGGGGAGGTGCAGCGGCAGCCATGCTGTCTGCTCTCCAGGTAAAGGCAGGGCCCCAGGAGCTGTTGCTGCAGCTTGTGGAGCAGTTGCTGGGCCCCCACTTCCTCCATTTTAGCACCTTGTTGTCCTTCCACCTCTCTGCACCCTGGGCCGGCGCGTGCAGCTTCTCCTGCAGGTACCGTGTCACGAAATCATGAGGCCTAGAGACAGCAGCAGACACAGATTCCAGCTTGTCCTTGCTCTTGCCACTTTGTGTGCATCTTTCTTTGGGATGCCAGCCCCACAGATTTCAGGTTCAGCACCAGGTGCAGAAGCAACAGCTTTACAGAGACTGCTTAACAATCGTCCACAACTGTGTATGGTTAAAGGCCTATAATCTTATTTTAGGATTGTGTTTCTGCCTCTCTAACTCCCTAATGTATTCACACACCTTTATTAACTGTACATGGGTTTAACTGAAGATTCTTAGTGTGTGTGACTATGTCATTAGCATGACTGCTCCTGCATGTCAAAGGTGAGGCACAATTAAGTATTGGAGGAAAAAAACCCAAAACTCTCCCAAGGAAGAACAGAAGACTGCTCTATATTTGGTGACTCAGGTATTGTCACTGTCTTGTGTTTTCTTTCTAAATGATTTACAATGGACCTTTCTTCTTGAAACTTCTTTCTTTTTAAACTGTATTTTAAAAATAGTGTATATATGCATGTATGTAGTTATTTATGATTGTGGTAAGAACATGACATGAGATCTACCCTCTTAAATTTCACAGCTCAGTATTGTTAATTATGGACGTGAAGGTAGGTGTACAGCAGGTATCTGGAATTTATTCATCTTCCGTACCTGAGACACAATACCTGTCGAATCACAACTCCCATCCCTTTTTCTTGACACCATTCCCAGTTAGCCAGCTGATGGAAACACGATCACCTGATGTATGAAATCACTGAACTTCATTTCACAGAAACCCAAGTCCACCTTGCAACACAGTGGGAAAACAGTTAACCTCGGTTCAACAGTCTGCTTGCATCATCTCCAGTTTTGTAGTTAGCTGAGTTGTGGGAAAACAGGACTCCTTGCCCATGCTCACTCACTGCATTAAAGCTGAAAATCAAAGAACCCAGGACAAGATTATTATGTGATCTTCCACAGACTCACTTGTGAATTCTCAGCTCTGTGAAATATGTAAGGTCTGTGTGTGCACACAGGCTGATTGGCTTGGCACGAGCACCTGACCAACAGGAAACCCATCCATTGGTTAATCGGGAACCAATCCAAGTCCACCTTTCTGGCAAGTAAGGAATTTAGAGATGTAAAACTGGCATGGCCGGGGGAGGAGAGTAGTGCTTTTCTACAAGGGGCAAATTGATAAGTTTTCAGAGAGGCAGGCGAATCGACCAGAGGCAGAGAGAAGGAAGAACAAAAGACCATGTGGCTTCAGAGAGACTGAGAAATGGAGACGGTGTGGTCTGAGGAGCTCCAGTTCCTATGGGATCCAGTGTCCTTCCTGCACTTCACTTCCAGGATAGTCCCTCAACCATTCAATAATAAAACAGCTTTCTGCCTGGGCTTCTTGGAGGGGATCTCTTTCTTATAACCGGTAAGTGTTGACTAGAGCCTGGGTGTCACTCCCTCACCTGCACAGTGTATGGTTTCATTACTGCAACAGCTCCTGCCCAGGGGTTAGGCAGACTTTACACAAGTACCAACCTTTCCCTCTGTGGGACTGTGCACAGCTCAGCTGTTCCTATCTGAGATGCCATGTTTTCATGTGCTGTGGTCACACATCAACGTGTACAGTTCTTTGTGATGTCACTGAGTCTGTGGTGAAGTCATCGTAGATGTTTCAACCTAGTCTATGCTTTATTGTCTCTGCTTTCCTAATTGAGCCACAGTGTTCTGGAAAGGGACCTTCCACATGGGTCAAGTGTGTAGATTGTGTAAGCTTAAAGCAAAACCAAAACTGTTGGTACGTGAATGGGACTAGTTACCTATTTTATTCTCTGGTGAACCTGTGTCCATGGGGAGGCCAGGGTGGCAGAGGGGACCAGGGCCCCTTGCCCCACCAGGTGGGTATAGCACCCAAGCCACAGGTGACAACAGCAGAGGTGCTTGCCTGACAGAGCACGGCCTGCTCCAGAACATAAAATACGGCTCTGTCTTGTTTCCAGTATAAAAACTCAACAGTTGTTTGAGAGATAGGAAGAGAGTTGGGGGAGGAGAGAACCAATCTGCTGAAATGAACATGATCAGCTGTTTCTGTTTTTTTAAAAAATAATCTTTGTTTGCTTCTTGTGTATTCATGTGGCCATCTGGCCAACACTATAAGCAGGCAATCGGGAGCAAACAGGGTTTTTTTAAAAATTGAGAAAATTCTGCCTTACCATTTTTCCCCTGTGAATTAGTTAAATAGTGCCACTATTTGATTTTGGCTGTGGCCTTCCAAGATCACAGAACCTTGAGCAGCATGAGAGTGCCCAGGGTGAAGCCACTCTGGTGCATGTGAGCCAACTTTGATGGGTGCTTGGAAGCTAAGCTCCCTGGGGTGCAATTCAGCCACTAAGTCCTTGTTGGACACCAGCTCCATTTCTGCCAGGCCTGGTGCAAGATGAGAATGTGGGGCCCTTACTAAGAAAGGATTTCTCAAGATGGTGATAGCAGAGCATTTAACTAAGCTCGGGGCCCTTCTGAGCACAGGGCCCTGGGTGAAGGCAGAGGTCACGTGGCCAAGAAGCCAGTTCCACCTGAAAGTGAAGGACAAACCCAGACCTTGCAGCTGAGAGGGGCAGATGGGCTGTCAACACTAGATAATTTCTTTTACAGCACAGGGAGAGAGAGCCTGTTACATTCTCAAACATGCTGTTGGGTTTTCAAACTGTTTTCTCTCCAAAGGAGATCAAATGAAACACCCGACCTCGCATAAAATAGTCTAAGGCTGCTGCTTCAAGACTCTTAGCTACAATCACTCATCACACCAGCAGGACCCCTGGGTCATGACCCCGACCTCTGCGCTCCAGGAGGAACATCTTGCAGACCATGGCAGTAGGCCCTCCCGTGCTCCAAGACAGAGCCCATCTACAAGGGGACTCTGATAGCAGAGTATCCAGGACACACACTGCAGCAATTATAGCAACCAGGTGCCCCAGAAGCAGCAAGATGAGTCAGAAAAGCATTCCATCCATAGAAATGTGGTTTTTCCCACCCATGTGGTAGCATATAATGCCTCTTCCAGGCCCACTCATAACACATCCATTTTCCATTATTTAAAAAAAGGCCGTAAGCCAATCACCTGCTTCTTGTGACCATTTTGAGGGGAAATTTCTGGGAGAGAAAGGGGATACTTTATACTGAACATGTTCACTTAAGTTTCATCTGTTTAATTTACTAGTCAACCTAATTACACTTGCTTTTAGAAATGCTATAAAATTTAAGCAAAAACATAAAAAACTCACCTAAAAGATAGAAGCTCTATTTTATTAAACAACTATAACTTTAAATTGCCAGTTAGATCCTTGCTACATGCTCTTCAGGCGCGTGTTTGGGAGAAGCCCGCAAGAGAGAGCCAACAGGAAAACAGTCTGACAGTCCTGAGAAGGGGACAGGGCTGCTCGGCGGAGCCCTGCCAGAGGCGTGTGCTGATGCCGCTGATCTTATCTGGTCATATTAATAAAACCCCCAAATTCCCTTATTAAGAAATACCGTCACTGATACTGTGGCTGAGTAACGTTTGGTTCTCAAGAAATAGCACTCTCCTTCGTCCTGCCCCCCAACCTCTCCTTTTTCCCCCCAAGAAAAAAACGATGCTGCTTCCTGGAATGTCTAGCTACCAACAAATCTTCAAAGCCTCAGAAGACATTAAGGACAGAGATGAAAGTCAGGGTGAAAGGGGCAGTTAAGATGTTAAAAGGCCACTTAGTTTAAGACCCGCTTACTAAGGCAACCACGTGACCACCACAAATCACTAGGCACATTTTCCCTCTCTATCCATAAAGTGAAGAGGCAGAGGCATAGGTCATGTCCAAGGTCTCTCCTCAGTCCAGCGTTCTGGCTCTATTGCAGAAGGCACTTTCTTTCATTCACTCTCTTATGTCGTTAAATCCTTCTTGCTTGTGTGCATCTCTGAGGCTCCACACTCTTCAACTCGCTAACAGGAGAACCAAGGAGGAAGTGGTGGGAAGCAAATGACCACGGTTTTTACTTGGCTCCACCCTCAGCTGCCACCCAAGTGGATGTGGTGATAACGCGATGATTCTATGATGAGCGCTGGCTCTGCTGGTGTCTGATGGGCCTTCTCTGTGTCAGTTCCCAGGACTCACTGTTCTCTGCTTTGCCTAGAATCGTCTGCAAGTGGATCTGAGGCTTGCCAACAATGTGATTTTACTTAACAGCAAACACAAAACACTGCCCCGCTCCTGGGGTGAAAAGGCCCTCTCAGTGATGTGCAGACTTAGAGCAGAACCAGCTCCAGCTTTTATCAATGGATTCATATTTCACACACCAGCGCATCGGTCCAAGGCGTCCCGTTCCTAATACTGTTTTTAAATTGTGCTGTTTTAAAAATATTTTCACTTGTTTTGAACTCATAATTCTGTTGACTTACTCATAGGCTTTTAAAAGCATTGCTGTTGTGGTTTAATATTCTTTTTCTAACTTTTGAAACCTGAATTCACACAGAGAGGACCACAGGGAGGAAATCCCTCTGGGGAGAAAGGGGGTGCCTGCAGGGGTCCTTTTGGCTTTTTCCAACACGGAGCCCTCCTGTAGGAGCCTGCTCAGGCTGCCACAACAAAGGACCAGAGGCTGGTGGCTTAAACAGCAGAGATTTATTTTCTCCTATTTTGAAGACTAAAAGTCCAAGGTCAAGGTGCCAGCAGGGCTGGAGTCTGGTGGGACATCTCTTCGGGTTGCAGACAGCTGCCTTCTGTGTCCTCACATGGCCTTTCCCAGAGCTCACACAGGGATTGAGTGTGCTCTTGTCTCTTCCTTTAGGGACATGTCTTGTTGGATGACAGCTCTGCCCTTATGACCTAATTTAAGCTTAATCACCCCTATAAAGGCCCTTTCTCTAAAACAGTCATATTGGAGATTGGGGCTTCAACCCATGAATTTGTGGTGTGGGACGGGGGGTGGCGGGGGACAAAAATATTTAGCCCATAACACTTCCCAATCCTGACATTGCAATTCAATTACCTGGGAGAAGCAAGAAGCCAAGATCTTCTGCAGGATAATGTTCGATTCTGCTTTGTTGTCACAGTGCTGTCTTCTCACAAGCTGTTCAGCTGGTTCGTAAGAAGAGATTTGATCCCAAACCCCTGCCTCTGCTCTGTCTGGTGACTGGTTACTGTACAGGCTGTGCGCCTGGGCCAGGACCCCCAGAACAAGGTGAGTGGCAAGTTCAATACAGGTGTGGCTAAAAGTGAACTGTGTTATTTCTCCCCCACAAACCTTCTTGAAACACACTGGCATGGAGCCCTGTGAGGGGTTTTCTGAGCTCCCCATTTCCCAGTTGGCCTCCAGCAAAATCAGTCAACTGACTCTTTAGTTTTCTTCTCTGTAGTGTTTCAAAGGAGTCTCTAATAACACAAGCCTTCCCATTTGAGCTTCCAGTAATGTAACCCTTTCTTGACCAGGAGAACTAAACAGAAGTTGGCTAAACTGTAATGACCGGGAGCTGGTCTCTAATAAGCCAGGCAGCATCTGGTTGGTTTACCTGCACCGAGAAAGTGCACGCTGTGGGCAGCCTGGCCACCTGCTCAGGGCTGCAAAGGTCCTTCTGCTGGGCATATGCCTCCTTCCCACCTGCAGTCCTCAGCCTCTCAGGTGGGTTCACTGAGCCCAGAGGGGCCCCAGAGGTGGGACCCTGCACACTGGCTCACCTGCAAAAGGTGGGCAAGATGCTTGCTGCTAGGGCCAGATTGGAGTGGCCCAGGAAGCCAATTGACATACAGGACACGAGCAGGGCATAAATTCTCTCAATCCAGGGACATCCTTGAAAACTAACCTTCTCATTTGCCACCTCCACCCGTTGAGTGGGTCCTCATCTATGGACCTTATCCATTCACTGGCTGGTTCCATGTGCCTTCTTAACGGCTTCCCCTTCAAATTTCCTCTGTGCAGCGAGGCTCATCTGTGGTTCTCTCTCAGCAATGTTTGCTTGCCCTTCCTTCTTTTGTTCTGTAATAATTCTCCTCATCGAAGTGGCTGCCCCACAGTCTGGTCTCCCTCCAGCTACCCAGGATAGAAAGCTGTGGAATCCATGATGACAGGAAGGGCTGGCTAGGCCATTCTCCCCATGAAGAAGGTTTTAAACACCTCACTGCATCAGCTTGTTGAGAAGTTCAAGACTTTCTCCAGTCTCTTTGTTGCTTCACTTTATGACTTTACTAGCATTTTACTCTAAAGTGGTACATCCAATAATATTAATATAAAAAGCAGGTATTGTTTCCTGAACATCTGTTCTATTTCAGGTGCCAACTCTCCATGAGTTGATTTATTTTTGCATATATCTACTAATTCTCCTAATTTATGCCAAATCTCTGCAAGGTAGATTTAATTTCCATTTTACAGACAAAAAATATATAGATTATCAGAGAGAGAAAGTAAATTAACCAAAATCACCCAGCCAGTAAACTGAAGAGTCAAAATGAGGCAAAAAAGCCCAAATTCATAATTGCAGAATGTTGTGAACACACTATTTTTAGCCAATCAGCTCCCTTGTTGTAGGCAAACGCTGCCATCAGGACAGGCAAACTCATTTTCAACTTTTTGCAAAAGTTTGTTGCTATGCATTTAATCTTTCATTCAACAAGTGCTTACTGCAGGTGCTGACCACAAGCTCAGACTAGATGACTAGATACCAAAGGGTCAAGTGCAATGACTTCCGTTGGGAGCTTAGTAGGCCTGGGAGAGGAAGTCCCCTAGATGTCAGGAGAGGACAGTTAAGTAGGAAGCTGTGTGCTGAGACCATCTCTGCAAGCCAGGATGACTTGAAAGCCCATGGCTCCTAAGGGAGAGAGATAATAGAATCTGCTGAGAGGTGAGCAAGAAAGCTGGACGCAAAGAGGGACAAATGTTGAATGAGACCAAGGAGACCACCCATTGAAACAGAGATGCCATGCGTGGTGGGAGGGGCCCTGAAAGCCAGGCTTTGGAGACAGACCTGAAGATAGCATGGGTTTTTGATCAGGGGAGGGCAAGGCATTTCAGGAAGCTGTGCCTGGCCCCAGGTCTGCTGCAGGGCTCTGCATACATTTTCTTGGACCTGACTTAAGCCCTAAACAGACAGTTGTGAGCAAGAATAGTAGGTGGGGTCTCTGGGATCACAGCCAGGGAAGAAGAGTCCTGTGCAAGGTGGCCAGGGCAGTGACCTCCCTGAAGATGAAAGGGAAGTGCCCTCAGGGATGTGCTGGGGAGCCAGGACCTCCCAGGGACCCCTGTAGCTCATGGAAGCTGTATTAAAAGTGCTCTGTGTGTGGTAGGGGTGGAGGGCTGAGTTTCAGGAAGGACCAAGGGCAGGACTGCTGCTGGGCAAAGGAAACAGAGCAAGAGAGCAGGAAGCCCCTGGGCTGCCTGCACACCAGGATGGAAATCAAGGCATCCAAGCCCTCTGTTATTCACATGCACATCACTCCCTGCTCACCCCCACAGCAGTGCCCTGAGCCCAGATCCTACCCAGCTGGTCCTTCAGGTTGGGGGCCATATTGCTCCAATTTCACGCTCCCTCCCAGGAGTAAGCAGGCTGCTCTGTTGGACTATATGAGCTTGACTTAGACATTCTCCCTACCACTTCTGATTATAATAGTCAATCCCCAAACATGAAATGTGCTTCTTTTGCTTTTTCATTCACAGTGGAGCAAGCCAGGATAACCTTATTTCCTTTTAGAAGTCAGCTTGCTAAGGGCATCGGGACAGGCTGAAGTGTTGGGCACATAATGAGATGATGCTTTGCATTATCACGTGATTTTTCTTATGTGTGTGTTTCTTTTTGTTTTGCTTTTAAAACATTGTAAGGTCTTTGGTGACTGATTTTTTAAAAACATCTCTCCATATAGCAGTCCCATTACATACTCAAATAAATGAATTAACAGATGAAATGGACAATCGGTAAAACTATCTGGCCTTATAACAAGGTTGATTTAACCTCCTCCTTTGTTTTATCTCTGCTATCCTTAGAAGAGTGATTCTCAAAGTATGGTCAGGATCTGGGACTCTGTTAGAAATTCTAATTCTTGGGCCCCACCCCAGACCTACTGAATCAGATAATCTGAGCCAGCTTTAAATTTCATCTGGACGCTGGACTGAGCCCACACTTCAGACTCCTGCAGAGGCCAGTCTAGACTTGAGTCACTGGAGAAGCCCAGTGACACCCACATCCTTTTCAGAATGATCTAAGGTCGACACCAGAATGGGTCTCTGTTGTGGCTGTTTTGGCAGAGGTGGTATCTGGGGAAGAAAACAAAACTGACAAGAACTCATTACTTGGCATCACCTTGGCATTTTCATAGTTACTGAGCATGAAAAGAAATAAACCATGAAGCCCCTACCAGTGAGTGAATGTGTGTTTTTAAAAAAATGTCTTGCAGCATCAAATCAATCCCCTGATCAGCTTGCTATTGAGTTTAATCTAGCCAAGGCAGTATTATTGTAGCTGTCACAGATTTTATGTTTTTTTTTTTTCCTTTTCCTTGCCCAGTGAAGCTGGAACCAATTGCTATTATAGGAAGACTAAATAAAAGAGGTCCTGAATTTCCTGCTATTACAGGAGATGCTAGAATAATATCATATGGATGTTTGGGGGGGTTTTGTAACATAATTAAACCCATGTGAAATGGTGCTGCAGAGACTCGGCCATGGATTGTTTTGACAATGTTTCCGAATGAAATACTTCAAGGAAGAAAAATGACTATATAACAGTTTGTCTTTCCCCTTAACATCTTCTATCATGAATTTCTATCACATTGGTTATTCGAAACAAAAATCTGTTTTTTGTTTTTTTTGTGTGAAATGTCAAAACATGTAAACCAGTGAAGATATTTTTGATTACTTGGGCAAGCCTGGATGGATGAACTTCATCCACGTCCAATCGTGAGCCAGTGGAGGTAAGCAGGGTGACCCAGAGATCTTGGGACAGCCCTCGGATGGCAGGACGTGGAGGCTGGATCCCAGGTCAGGCTTCAAGAGAATAAACCATGATCTCTTGGGACCTCTGTGCTTCATTCAGGATACAATGTCCTAAAGACAGTGAAGACCGTAGACAGGGGTTTGCAGTTGTGAGTGCATGAAACGGTTTCTTCTTGCATTATTTATTTGTATCTTTCCATATGAAAAACTGTAAACCTACTTTTGCCCACCTCTGTACACGTGTGCCCCTGAGAATGGCAATTTTGTCTGTCAACTTGGCTACACTATGGTGACTGGCTGTTTGGTCAAATACTCACCTAGATGTTGCTGTAAAGTTATGTTTTAGATATGACTAACATTTCAATCAGGAGACTTCTAGCCTCAAGAGCTGTGACACAACAAACGTCTCTTTTATGAGCCTCCCAGGTTGTGGTGTTCCAGCAGCCCTAGCACACGAATCCACGTTCCTGCCTGCAGCACCCCCCGAATTCGCGCACAGCACACAGAAGGGAAGACTGCAGAAGGTACAGATTATAGTGCAAAAGGTTCAAGAACAGAGCAAGCTCACAGAGCGGTCACTTTCCCTACGTTACTCCTAAAGCCAGTAGCCGGTATCTTATCTAGTGCATTCGGGACACATGTTTACAAAAGTGACCTCGGACACTGAGAATGTTCAGCAAATTACAATCAGAGTTTTGATGCCAGGAATATCTAATACAAATACATGTATGATAGACTAATAGACTGGCACAATATGATCGACATAGACAGAAGGCAGCCAAACTTGAAAGTAAGGAGAATGGAAGGGTGATTAGATGACCCTTGTAGAATCTTGTTATATTTAGTTAATGGCACAGTTCTCATTTCATTTACGTGCCTTCACTTTTTCTTAACCGATGCTTTGTTAGTCATCTGTAAAGTCCTGAGTTAAAACGGTTGGAGAGAATCACCTGGAAGACTGGACCCAATCCACTTGGGCGGCCACAATCTTAATGCCTCTGAAGGTGATATTGGGTGAGAGCCTTCCCACCACACACAGGTGGTTTCTTCTCCCTACCCCCACCCTTTGTTTTCTTTGTATGTATTAGGGCATAAATGACATGTGGTAAAGTTCACTTTTAGGTGCATAGTATCTACAAATTTGGTAAATACATACACTCAGTAACTGCCCTCGCGAGATATAGAACAGTTCCATCACCCCAATCCCCCTCCCACGCTGCTTCAGTGAACCCCTTCCACCCCCGCCCCAGGCAACTGGCTTTCTCTCGTTCGGCTTTTTCTCGCCTAGCATAATGCACCTGCGATCACGCGTGCTTTTGCGTGTATCACAGCCTCTTCTGTTCAGTGCTGAGTCGTATTCCACAGTATAGATGCATCCCAGCTTCATGCATTCCTCGCGTAAAAGACGGTCGGCTTGCTTCTCGTGTGGGGAGGTGACGAAAGCCGCTGTAAATATCTGCATACTGGTTTTTCTGTGAACACAGCTTTTCATGTCACCTGGGTAAATAGTGAGGACTGGAATGGCTGGGTCAAATGATGAGCGTATGTGTTAACTTTATAAGAAAATGTTCAAGTCTTTTCTAAAATGGCTGTGCCATTCAAATGGTTGTTTTTAAAGGAGCTTTTCTTTTCTTTTTTAAAATAACTACGTGGGCTCTACATTACCCTTGACCATCGGGAAAAGATTAAAGTCAGTCAGTGAGTATGTTTTTCTCAGTGAACAAGTTCATTAGAAATGTCCATGCTAAATGGGGAAGATTGTCAAAAATAGTGATATTTATGACCAAAGCAAAAAACAAATGGAGCAAAGCTGGAAGTGGACAAGGGGCTTAAGTGCAGACTAAAAGCTACTTCTTTCTGCCTCTATTTTGCTTCTGATTAAGTGTGGGACTAAATCACTTTTGCTATCTCCCCTGCACTGACGAGCAGTGAGTGGAGCCAGGGCATGGTTCCTACCCTGTGCGTCCCTCTCTACGCCCTCCCTCCGGCTGCTCTCACCGGGTGCCTCATTGTGGCCTCTGTTTTGGTGCCAAACAGTGAATGATCACGTCAACAGTGCTGAGGAGGTGAAACACACCCATTTGTTAGGAGTTCCTGCGTGTCTCGCCCACACTGCCTCTTCCCCAAAGAGGTTTGCTGTCTTTTGAAGTGAGGATTCCAGCAAGTCTGCAGAGTACTGTGGCCCGACCTGAAAGAGGTATTTTTTCTGACTACTCCCCTCATCCCTATTTTCTCTCTGAACTTGACTCCAGTCACGGATGTGCCTCTATGTGCAGGACCAAGAGAAGTCCTGGTAGTAAGTCCAAAGGCCAGCTGGCTCAGACACAAAAGAAATCCGATACCCTTGGTCCTTCTCTGAAGGCTCCTCCTGTGAGCCTGTGTTTGTGGGGGAAGCAGGAGTGTCCGAGAGTATTTACTGATCCTGGACCTGGAAGGCTCCAGAAAAGAAGGGTGGAGTTTGAGAGAGAAAGGCGTGACCTTAAGGACACATGTGGGCCACTGCATGCTCAGGGGGAGAAGAGCTTACGGGGTCACCAGGCAGGGCAGCTCTATCTGGGAGTCCCTAGGCAATGGCTCCAGCTGGGGCTGATTTTCTCTCCAACAAAAGCCAAGTCTGGCAGTGCAGTGGGGGTTCAAATATAAGTTTAATTGAAAGGAAAGCCCCCTGGAAGGACACGAGGGACCAGCTTAAGCTACCCTTGATTGATGGCACTTCTGTTATTCCCCAAGTTCTAAAGCTAAATCATCAGAAATCGACCCCAAATGTCTTCGATCACATTTGATGAAAATAAGGCTCAACTTTGTTGGCCATATGGAAAGAAGTGTTAATAAGATTTGTGGATTTTAAAGAAGCAATTCTATAAGTACCTATGAATAAGTGTGGGCACACACTTGTATAATATAAGCCTGTGCCCACACATGCTGTGTGTCTTACTGGGAAAACACACAACAAAGACAGCAACTGTAATACTACTGTGTCAAATTAATTTTGAACAGATGTAAAGAGAAAAAAAAATCAAAGATGCGATTTATTTGACTGAAGTGAATTGGTCACCTGGAGAGCCAACCTACAGAGCCACAATGGTTTAAACAGAAGATACTTGCTTTTGTGATTAAGAACATGAAGATGCTCACAGTACAAACAGCTTAAAGACAGATTAATTTCAGCCGCATCGACTGAAGTCCAGTCACTGCATCCTGGACTCTCAGAGACAACATCTTATGTGATTTCTTATTCAATTTCTGTCAAAACACAAGAATCCCCCTGACAAAAGCCTGACAGGCCATTCGTCTTTTCTGACAACTCTTGAGTCTTTTTTGACAACTGCTATAACTACATATCTGGCAAATGCACTTAACAGCCTCCTTCAAATTAGCTAGGAAAGAAAAGGAGAAAGGACTCGTGGACATGGACAACAGTGTGAGGATTGCTGGGGTGGGAGGGTCTAAGGGGACTAAATGGTAACGGAAAAAATATAATAAAGATTAAATTAAAAAATTAGCTAGAAAAACAAAACTAAGCAACACTTCAGTCTCATCAATGCATGAACAGAACACAGGTCATGTACCTGACAGACAATTCCCAAGGGCAGCTTGCGCAAGCTTGGCTGCATGCTGGAGTCCCATGGGACCTTTGAGGTAGATTCCTGGATCTTGCTCTCAGAGACGCTAATTTAAGTGCTGGGCTGTGTCACCTGCACAGTGGGCACTTAGAAAGCTCCTCAATGTGCAACAGAGGTTGAAAACTATCAGCTGAGGAAAACGCTAATGGAATCACCCCTCCTATACAATCATCAACATTCATAACAATGTAACGCCACCTTCGAAAATACTTCATTGTGGGGTCACTCATTATTCCCCACACTGTGTGGTGCCCACCTGCCTGAAGGAAGGTTTGGGTTCCTACTGCATTGGAGTGCTCTGTCTGAGATCCGCCTGGGGACTGTCCCTACACAACAGCATTTTATTCCCTGTTCAGGGATTTCTGGGTATTTTTACCAGCACATGCAGACCTGACTTTTCCCTGCTATAACAGAACATGGCTTGTGTGAGCTGAGCTACCAGTGCCTGCCTTCACTGAACAACTGGTGAGGCTGGGCACGTGGAGAAAGAAAGATCCAGGATCAGAAGACAGGAGCATAAGAGCATATGGAAAAATCTAACCAAAGTTCCTCCATGTTCCATTATTCAGGGAGAGCAAATCACATCTGATTTGAATAGAATTTATTTTCTATGGAAAGAAAAAAGGTAAACCCTACTGAAAGTCTACCAGGGTACAACCTGTGGTCAGTCAACTACAGAGAGTCTTTGGGTCAGAAAACCCTGGAAATAATTTAGTTCCACATGCTCATCTGTGTCATTAGGTCATGGAGTCCTGAAACACAGTGACTTGTCCAAGGTACCTGGCTGGTGGCTGGGCCAGGACAGGAGTGGGGGCCCTGTGACTCAGTCTGTGCGTTTTCCATTGGACTGTTTACTGGTTCCAGCTTCCAGTCCTTGCTGGGAAGCTGTGCCAAAAGTCAGGAACCCGAGAACCCTGATGGATCTACCACGTGCTGGCTGGACTCGGCACCTGATGGTGATTTTAATCCACCTGTGCGTGCTTTCCGTGCAAAGCTGCCACAGGGGTGGATGAGAAAAGGCACCAGAGCTCTGTGCCATTTCCTCTCGTTAGGTTTATTTATTTCCTGTAATTTGAGCAACCGTTGCCAACACATCTGAAACTGAAGTGACAACGTTTCATACTGCACCTGATGCTGAGAGGGGGCCAGGGAGAACGCACATGGACAGGGAGATATACACTTACCCGACAGGCTTTCTATTTCTGGTGGAAAATGTCCCAGGCACTCCCCCTCATGTCTCCTCAACTTTCTTGAAAAGTCCCCAAGTCAGAGCTATTGGATACTGGGAGAGAGTTATGCCCATGGGTGATTAACAGATCTCAGCTTGCAAATGCCCAGATTTGTTGGGTAACAAAGCACACTCTTGTCTTCCTATGTTTACAAATATCCACAGTCATTACCACTTTGGGCAACCTAAGGAAAAGAGGGGTCAAATGGGGCTTCCTGGACCCTCCAAACACACTAGGGCATTCTCAGCCTCAGTACTACTGACATTTGGATATGTCCTTGTTGAGGGTATACCTGGGGGAGGAGGGTCTGTTCTTCACATTGTAGGACATTTAATAGCATCTCTGGCCTCTACCCATTAAATGCTGGTGGCACCCACCCTCTGTTGGGACGACCACAAATGTCTGTAGACATCGCTGATGGTCCTCAACAGCCGATTGAGAGCCATTGCACTAGAATGTCTTATCCAATCCCATCTGCGGTTCATTTAATGTTGTAGGTTTTCTATCCTTGTCTCATTGCTAATAACAATAATAACTCTCCTTGTCACTCAGGCCAAGCATGAAGATTAAGTGAGACAGTGAGGAAAATCAGGGGTCACTATCTGACCTAACCACACCCTCCCCTCACAAAACTTAACGGACCTGCCCCTGCTCCTCATCCTATGACTCTCTTCCCTTACTTCTGGAAAGCTCGTCTCCTCCTTTGTCTTCGACAGGCCAAATTCTACCCACTCTCTAAGACCCAAGTCAAAAGCAACTTTCCCCATGAGGCCTTTCTTCACTATCTCTCCTTCCTTTAACTTTCTCATACTTTCTGTTGAACTTACATTCTTGCGGGATTGAAAAAACTGCATTGCTACCCAATGCAATGGAGACACCATCGATTTTTTCAGTATAAGATCTTTGGGTGTTACCAGCCTTTCTGTAACCACCAAACCAAGATGCTAATGCCAAGTCCTTGATAAGGAAAAGCTGGAATTTAAATGAGTTTTGTGCAAAAAGACTTTGAGAGTTTGCTTGGAGGGTCTCAGTGGAGACTGAGCCAAGAGACAATCTGAGTTTAAGAACCCGAGCTTTTCCACTTGACACCTCATGTGCCCTGGAGTGGTGAGGGGGAGGGGACAGCTGCTGAGTCATGGAGCCAGAAGGTCAGTCCCCAACAGCCAAGGGGTGACCAACAGCACTGCAGGCAGAAATCCCCCTCCCCCCGCCACACCCCTGTTTAGGATTAGGATCGCCTTCAGGCTCACTTTTAGGCCAATCATCAGAGAAAGTGAATTCTCTTTTACAACAAGGTAAAAGCTATCGCTCAGCTCACTAGCTGTGAAGTGGTTATGTACTTTTGTGAAGCAATAAGTCAAGCTTTGAGGGGCACACTCACCATTTTTAGGCTAAATTTTAACCCTGCATTGAGGTTCATCACCTGAACTCAGCACATGAATGAGCTCTCCCAACTAAGTATCTTTATTAAGTTGAAATTTATGCCTTCAGCTTTAATTGTAAGTCCACGGGAAAAAAAATAAACCACACAAACTTTTCCTAAACTTATTAAAGATATAAAACCAAAGATTCTCACAGATGAAAGAGAGCTTCATAACAGCTCTCTGGCTGTCCATTTTAATGTTCACTACTTCTGAAACTTCTTCCACATACCTAACCAAAACTTGTCTCCTGTGAGGATGGAGGACCTGTACCCTCCTGAAGAGAAGGGAGCACAAGGGTCAAGCTGAGAACAAGGATGATGTTGAGTTTTGCTACCACTAGATCCCCAACACCAAGTTCAGGGCCTGGCGTATCAGAGAGGCCCAGAAAATAACTGGTGGATGAGTGAACTCTGAATCAAATCCACTAAAATTTGCAGAGAACCAGCCTCAACTACCTTTAATTCTGGCTTCTCCAATCAGAGGTGGAAGCGTGGTGAAATGTCTTATTTTGTTCAGTGTCAACAAAACTCTTCAGCCATCACAAACCCACGTGGAGGTAAAACTACAGATAGACTCTAAAAATGCCTGGCACCTTAATTCATTCCTCACCTAGTACCACCTTCCTCATCGTGTGTCACGTGAGTACCTGATGGTAAGTGTGTGCGAACCCCTTATGCTACACATGCAGGCATCAGTTTTCTTTAAAAACTGAGGCAAGAGGAGCCACTTCATAAAGGAAGCATGCACTATTTCGATAATTTTACCCTTTGAGTGCACACATATATTTCAAGTACTACTTCTAAACCCACTGCCCACGATTTGGAATGTAGAAATTTTAAATGTGTAAAATAAAATTTAGGTAAGAGTAGTAAATTTGGGTCTTGAAAAATACTTGCTGTGAAATTGATATCAAAATGGAGGAAATTCTCTCCCTTAATATTCACCTTTTTGTAACAATTTGCCTTAAAATTCGATATGTTACTTTTCATCTAACATGGCTTGCAAAAACTGATTTCACGGAAAAGTGCTCAACTTACCTTTAGAGTAGTACTCTGCTTCAGTCATAAGAGGTTTCTCCCCACAATTTCGCGTCAAATAAAAATACAGAAAGTTTTAAAGTTACATGATAATCATTGGTAAGCTCTGAATTATCCTTTTCCTTTCATTTCAAACACACACATATACATATTGGGGGAATGGGGATTGAAAATCTCCACATCTGGGACTAGAGAGTAAAGCAGAGTGTTGAGTGGCTGAAACCCCCTGGCCCATGGAAAGTGGTCCTCACTGGATTTAGGAAATGTGACCATGCATTCTTCCCAGCCTGCTTTGGGAACGGACCAGAACAAAGCTCCCTGGGAAAGTAATGAGCCAAGACTAGAATGACATTAGTCCTGAAATGCTTCTGCATCAGCTCCTAGCTATGTTCAGAAATATAATATTCTTCTGTGGCCAAGGAGGAAAGAGCATCATTTCAGTCCAAGAGAACCTGCCCAGCTCTGCAAGCAAGCACAGTGTCCAGAATGGATCTTTTTTGACAAATTCCACACTTCACAGAAGTTCAAGACATGCCCATGGCTTAGCAACTCTAGTGGACAGGCTGAGACAATCACAAAAACACATAAATTCACATAAAACCATGGAGCTTAACAGAAAGCCCCATAAGGAACACATGGCCGACAGGACAAATGGGAGAATTCAGCTGATGGAACATGATGAAAGAGAAACAATGAAGCTTTCTGAAAAGGACTTTTAAAAGTATTTTTCATTTTTAAAGGGAGAGGGAATAGCAAACTCCCAATGAGTCTCAAGATTAGAAAAAACAAAAGGTGGATGGATATGAAGGAGAACCAAATGGAAACTATAAATGTGAAAATAAAGTCTTTAATAATAAGGACAGTTATTTCATCAGAAATAAAAAATGGTGAACTTGAAGGAAGAATTAAAGATTGCTTTTGTATTTACCAATTCACTCTGTAAATCTTAATAACAAAACCCAGTAAAGAAAGTATGAGAAAGGAATAATCTCAGTTATGACCATCAACTTGAAAATCCTAAACAAAATATTAGCTTTCCAAACCCAGCAACAAATGAAACAAATAAAAATGTGACCAGTTTGGGTTTGCTTCAGGAACAGAAGTTTGTCTTAAACAATGAGTATAATTTGCTGTAGAAATAGATTAAAAAAGAAAAATCATATAAGCACCACAATGGATGCCCAAAAAGCATTTGCTAGGATTCAGCACTCGTTAGGGTAAAAATCTTCCAGCAGACTAAGAATGGAAAAGAATTGCCTAAAGCCAGTTGTATTGGTTGGCACAGGCTATGCTGT
>VMDR010003515.1:0-71177 GCA_007922815.1 Macrotus californicus
TTAAAAACAAACTATAATTAAAATGAGCATGACCCCCAAAGAACTAGGATCCCCCTAACATCCATGACTTTTTTCAGGGGAAATGAAAATACCCATTGAACTAACAAAGAATAGTCTTACAAACTTACCTGTTAAGAAGGTTTATATTTTAGCCTCAATAAAAGGTTTAAGTACTTGTGTTTAAGCAAAAATATTCATAGGAGAAAGCTCTAACATTTGTTTTATAAACTATAAATTATATCAGGTACTACATGATATTTTATTTACAGTGAATCTAAAGTTTTTTTCTTAAAAGCTCTTTCAGTGATTTGATTTTAGCATACCTTTCTGATTTCCATCTTCACTTTTTAAAAAATGGTATTGTTATTTTCTTGAAAATAAACTTTTTATTTACACTGGTTACAGACTGTACGTCAAATTATTCACTTTATTTGGAAAAAACTATAATATACTAATTAAAATGAAAATCGTAAAAAGGATGTTCCACATCACTCACTGCTGGTGGGAATGTAAACTGGAACAGCCACCACAGAAAACAGTATGAAGGCTCCTCAAATAATTGAGAATAGAGTTACCACATGACCCAGTTATCCGTCTTCTGGGTATCTAACCCCCAAATGTGGAAACATGTATTCACCAAGATATGTGCACCCCTATGTCCACTGCAGCATTATTCACGGTGGCCAAGACATGGCAACTACCAAAGTGCCCTTCAACGTACGACTGGACAAAGATGTGGTACGTATACAAAATGGAATACTCCTCAGCCATAAGAAAAGGTGAAACACTACCATTTGTGACAACATGGGGTGGTGGGCATGCAGTTGATGTATCATAGAACAGTACACTTGAAACCTATATAATTTTACAATGTCACCCCAATAAATTTAATTTTTAAAAAGTATGTTCTAGCCCTGGCTGGTGTGGCTCAGTGGATGGAACACTGGCATGTGTTGTGGGCCAGGTCCCCAGTTCGGGAGGTGCGAGAGGCAACAGATCAGTGTTTCTGTTACACATAATGTTTCTCTTCTTTCTCTTTCTAAATAAATTTTTAAAATCTTAAAAAAATAAAAAAGATATGAAGTCAGTTGAAACTCTACACTAAAAAATGTCTATGGCAATAAAAACCAATCTCGTTGCTTTATAATATATATTATATGTAATACAAACTATCTATTCTTTTTATTTACATGTGATTTTATTTGTAATTATGTAATTAAATACTACATTACAATCATAAGATGTCTGTCTACTGATACTGTTTCACTAGTTTCATTGTTTTATAATGTAATAAACCATATTTTACACTATTTATCTTGATAAGGCGTGTAAATCAATCTTTCCATCAAGAGGCTATGTTCCTGTGTAACATAAAGTATCCTTCTTCACCAACAGACAGACCAAAGCAATGATTCACCTCTGGAAGAGGTGCACTGAGAGTTATTATACCAAAACACTTGTTCACAGGCTCTTAAACATGTGATCACGTGTTGCTTAACAAGCAGACTGGGCAGAGAGGAAGAGGAGGAAAGGGAAACAGGACAGAGGCGGTGAGAAGGCACAAAAATAAGCATGAAATATATTCTGCTCTGAAGGAGGTACAGGAAGATACAATCACCTTTTAAATTAGTAAACTTTGAGAGCTGCTACAAAAGTAGTAGAAACAGGGTGACAGTGTTAGGTGATAGTTCAAAGTTGAAGGCCAAGGGCTTCACATTCTAACTCCAAGTAGAGAGAAAATGGGCCTGTGGAGGGATGAAAGGCTTCTACACTGATAGGTGATGAACACGTGAGAACTCACATTACCTATGAATTTATATTTGAAAGAACATACTCCTACTAAAGTTTTTACACATATAGATTCCAGGATGACAGAACTATTTTAAGTAACAGCAACACGTCAAATAATGAGAGAGCATTAAGAACTGGATCCAAGGGTTGGCAGGCTTAAAAGGACCAAATAGTTAACATTTTATGTTTTGCAGGCAATGTAGTATTACATTTAAGGTAACTACTTAATTTTGCCATTATGACACAAAAGTAGCCATCCATATACAGTACACATACAAGTGAGAAGGCTGTAGCCCAATAATATTTAATTTACAAAAGCAGGCTGATTTGGCCTGTGGGACATGGTTTGCTGATCCTTTATTAAAACTACACATTTTTTAAAAAACTACCAGTTCAGTAGACAAGTAGAGGAGAAACCACTATCTTAAAACTCAAAAATTCACAAAATATGTAAAGTGAATTCAAAAGAAAGTTTAGGAAAGTTTAGAAGTGTGAAGGTACATCTGAAATGATTTCATTTAAAGATACTGAAGTAATAGAACAGTAGATGTATACACTTTTAAAGATTTTGTTTATTTTTAGAGAGAAGGGAAGTGAGAGAGAAGAGGGACATCAATGTGAGAGGGAAGCATCAACTGGCTACCTCTGGCATGGGCTCCAACCAGGGACCAAACCTCAACCCAGGTATGGCCCCAAGCAGAATCAACTGGCAACCCTTCGCTTTGGGGGAGGTCATCCAACCAATTGAGCCACACTAGTCAGGGCTGGGATGTGTATCTTTGTTACCTTGTTACCACAGCTGATGGCTATTTTGATTTTCTGCTTCCTATATGAATGATAATAAATCTAAAAACTAAAGTGATCACTGACTGACAAATCTTAAATAATCACTAGAGGAGGAAAAGTAACTTTTATACTTAATTCATAGTAATTCTTCTACTAACAATACTTGTGGTCCTATAAAAGTACATAATCTTACTGTATTAATAGGATTAAGATACTTTCTAAAGCATTGTGATTCACTTTTCTAATCCCCAAAACCTCTTTTCTGCATGGAATGGATGGTCCCCACAGGCAGGGCTCACATTAAGGCTGGCATGGCTGTTAGAAATGTTAACACAAGGACAAGTATCATCTGATACCCCATTCTCTTTCAGCAGTGACATATCTAAACCATAATGAGTAATTATAAAATCCTTTGCCACTCTTAATGAATACAATTTAAACACTGAGTAAGATTTTAGCCGTATGTTTACACCTGTAAATACCACCACCACCACCCCATTCCAGTAACATCTTTTAGCGTGAAAAATCTAATATGAAAAAATCTATTAAAATATCTCATCCTTATATCTGGCAACAACAAAAACCTTATGTTCTGATAAGAAAGTGGAAATATATTACACTATTTGACACTATTATTTATGATGTAATATTAAGATAAATTGTGGTTTTAATGCCTGAACATTCAGTGTAGTCTCTTATGCGGCTGGAATAATTTGAATGTTATTGAAAACTTTATGATTTCAGTTGTAAATTGCCTTAATACCTACTGAACATACTTTTAAATATTCTAATCATCGTAACTTTTTGAGACTGTATTAGCTTATTTTGGAAAAACCTAAAAGTCATTCTGTGGCCCACACAGAACTTATGAATAGAAAAATAATGAAAAAAAAAAAGTAGTTAGAATATTGATAACTGGCATAATTTGAAAGTCTACATGAATGACTACAAAAAATCTTGTGGTTATTAAAGATCCTAGAGACTATTTTTCAAAGATCGTTCTATGAAAGTCATAGCTCAAAATAAACTTGAACTTAAAAAACAGTTCACAATGTGATGTTAGCATTTTCAATTTTATTTCAGTACAGTCGAAGCAATACCAAGTTATATGGGACTAAAGTGTTCCAGAAAGCAATTTTTTAGTATCATTTTTTCAAGACAAAGCCCAGATTAAATTAATAAAATTGCTGTTATTCATATACAAAGCTAACTTCAAAGATACATCTTTAACATATACCCCTCTTCCAGCTTTGAAAAATCCCCTACAGTCCCTGCAGAGTAGGTCAGTTGGCAAGAGCATCATCCTGATATATCAAGATTGTGGGTTCAATCCCCACTAAAGGCACATAGGAGAATTAAGCAAATAATGCATAAATAAGTGGAACAACAAATCGACATTTCTCTCTGTAAAATCAATAAATAGGAAAAAATCCCCTAAATACTCTTGCAAAGCAATTTGGCATTATACTGTTTTATTTCCACCCAAAATTCACCCAGTATTTGGAAAATTGGGGACTAAAAGCAATCAAAATTAACCATTTCAAAATGACTATACCCATCTTATTAGTAACACTAACCAGCAGCTGAAGGAAATCTCAAGTAGACCAGACATACAGCACTAAGGAATCTAACTGTAATTTAAATAGATCTTATTTTAGGAAAAGACGTAGGTGAAGCTAAGCTCCAGAAAACTTCAAGGGGAACAAAACACTAGGGGGCAGCATCAAGCTGTTGGGACAGGAGGGGCTATCTTCTGACTTGGAAACTAAGCTGAAGTTAGGCCCTGACTGGTGTGGCTCAATGGGTTGGGCATCGTCCTGCAAGCCAAGAGATTGCTGGTAGGATTCCTGATGGACCCAGCATTTGCTTGGGTGGCTGGCTGCTCCCCCTCGCCACCCCCCACCCCCATTGGGCCCCTTTGGGGAGTGTGGGGAGTGTATAAGGTGACTCATTGGTGTTTCTCTTTCACATGGATGTTTCTCTCCCTCCCTTCCCCTCTCTCTAAAAACAAACAGAATCGTTTTTTTAAATGGTAAAGTTAGTATATTTTTTAATGAGAACTTTACTACTTAACAAAAGATGAGTTACTAGGGTTATGAAACTTGTTATAAAGGAAAAAAACTAGTTTTGTTTTGAGTGCCTACACTTCCTTTTTCTGCTGTGTACTTTGTTTCTCCCCTTGTGATTATCAGTCTAAAAATGCACTAGTGATATGAAACAAAGCACACCCATGGTATTTCCACTCTTAAGGTAGGCACTACATAGACAAGGGATGACATTTTTATCCAAAAAACTTCTTCGGGTTAATGCTAAATCTGTGTTGCATTCAATTAACCTTTGCAACTTAAGAGCTTAACCACCAAGCTTTGAACTCACTGAATGATGTGTCCATGAGCACCATGTGACAAAAAACTGTGGAGCAAGTCCCCCTCAGAGTTTAGCCTGGCAGGGAAAGCTCAAGATATGTGTGTAGGAAATTATAAGTTAGAATACACAAGAGAGGCAGAAAAAGTTCTCTGGTTATTTCATGTAAGTGAGAGAATAACAAGATAACTATCACTGCAAAGGCCCAGTAGAGGCCATTAAACCTAGTAAGAAAAATCTAAACCTTACGTTCTGGGGGTAATCAAGTATTAGGGAAAAAATAGAAAGCAGTCCTTCAACCACTGAAGAACTTAAATGTTCATATATTTAAAAAATGTAAAATGAATGAAGTATCTGTAAGCCCTTTGGTTCCTTATGTCATTTATTGATTACAGTAAACCCATGAGGTAGGATTTCTTTAGTACTTCCAGTTCACAGATTAAAAAGATTAAGATAAAGTAACTTACTCAAAGTAACCAAAATAGTTAATAATGGGTCAGGGTTTTCAACCTTAATTCTTACTCCAAAGCCAAAAAGTCTTGCCAATAATGGCCAATATTGGAAGTAGGTGAGGGGAGGAGGGACTAGAATACTAAGGTAAATTCACTTTAAAAGCAAATGGTCATTCAAATGACTAATGTCCCTTGCTATGATACCTATATCCTATATTCTCCATAAATCAGTTAAAAATAAAACAAAAACAAAAATACCCCCTAGAGTAGTACCTAAACTTGAGGCCTTCTAAAGTTCTTCAAATCCAGTGCTGTAAAAAAGAACTGTATCAGCTTTTTTCTTTAATCCTCTCCCAAGGATATGTTTATTTGAGAGAGTAAGGGAAGGGAAGGAAAGAAAATTCTGTGAGAAACAGCCATTGGTTGTCTTGAGCAAGTAACATAACATATTCAAAATTTATAGAATAGGAAGTCATAATATAAACCACTACACGAATCCTGACCTAAGGCTTTCAATCATCTCACCAAAATCGACTGCATTCTAAATTCCCCAGCTTTTCCAACATCTTGCTTGCTTGTTCTTACGTAGAATTTAGGTAAGTATCCACACGCGCGCACCCACAAATGAAATTGAAACCTGTCACATGTTAGTTTAGATCTATTAAGAATGAGTCAGTTCCGAAGTAGAACCCGAGTACGGAAGAGCCTTAAGATATTCTGTGCTTTAATGTCAGCGTTCATTACTCCAAACGGGGGCCGGGGGGAAGGACCCTGGGAGCTGTGGATCCCGCGGTGGTCTTTCCTCCTCGTGTCCAGCTCCCGAGACGGCCGCTGTGGGCAGGCGCCCACGTGAGCGGGTCTCTACAGCAGCCACAGGGAGACCCTCACCGTGACGTCAGCGCGCCCTGCAAGGCCCCCTCTCCGCCGGGGCACTCGGGGTCCCACGGGGAAGAAGCAGGAGTTGGGCAGACCCCGCGGCCCGGGCCGGGTGGGCGCGAAGCCTCCCCCGCGTCTCCCCGCCGGGCCCCACAGCGCTCCCTGCCGAAGGGCTTTCAGGAACAAAGCCGGGGCAGCGGCACCCCTCCCGGCCCCCGGCCTCCCCCGTCGACCCAGCCCCACCGAAGCCCCGGCACCAGGGACCCCGCGGGCCTAAATGTGAACTCCCCGGTGCCCCGCCTCGGCTTTTCGGTTGGTCAGGGGGGAAACCAAGCCCCCACGAGGCCGCCCACGGTCGGAGCACAGGTACCACCAACCGTTAGCCTCCCGGGGCCGGAACTGCGACGCCCGGGCTCCATCCCAGGGCCCCGGCTCGACCCCACGACAGATCGGAGGGGAGGGTGGGGGAGGAAGAACCGGGAGCACTCAGCACCATCCCTCGCCGAGCCCCTCCGAGCCCCGGCTGCGGATGCTCCCACCCTCCGCCCCCAGGCCGCCGGCGCAGCCCCCGGCCCAGCCCCCTAACCGCCGCTTGCCCAGCGGTCACTCCCTCGCTCTCCACGCCGCTCCCCAGCCTCCACAGGAGGCTAAGCCGGGCAGGGGACCCCGCACGCGGGGCAGAGGCTGCCTGGCCGCCAAGCCCAGGGCTCAGAGCGCACACGAGGAGCCGCGGTGCCCCACGCGCTGCCCCACGCGCTTCGCCCCGGCTCGCCACCGCCGCCGATTGCAGCAGCTGCAGGAACTCCAGCGCCCGGATCCCCGAGGGTCCCCCGGCCACGACTCCCAGGTTCCTGTCTCCCTTTCTACGCCCTCCCCACTCCCACGCCCGCCGTCCCGGGACTCGCAGTCTCCGCGGCGCTTGGGGCCGGTTCTGGGGGAGGGAATGTAAACAAATCGGGGTTTTATAGTTACCTCACACTCGAGTGCCGTGTGCATCTCCTCTCCGCTCGGTACCAAACCCCGGCTGCACCAAAGCGTGTATTCACCAAAGCTGGCTGCGCTAACTGCGTCGCGCACGCCCGCACGTCAGACGCCGCACTACGCCAGCGGCGTACACAGCCCACTCAGGTCCCTGCGCAGCCGCACCCCGTCCGCCAAGTGGGTGCTCCGCGCTGGGCGTACACGCATCACCCCGCCATTCACTTCGGGCAACGCAGCTTACGTAGGGGGGCCACACCACTCCCCAGTTCCACTCGGACCGCCGGAGCCGAAGGAAATTCGAGTCTACGCAAAGTGCGGAGCTCCGTGGCTCCGCGCTAGTTTTGTTCCAAGAAAGAACACCGCGGAGGAGTTGGGGCGGCTTCTAACGCATGCGTGGAGCGCCCTGTACCACTGGCCTTCTCTCCCGGCTTTGCATGTTGCTTCCAGCGGCCTGGGGAGGGCGAGGGATGAGTAAGGAAAGCTCCAAGCACAAACGCTTCACCAACAGACTTTAGATTGATAAATTAGGATGTTTATCTGTACACGAGTTAAACATCTACCTTAATTTAACTCCCCTCCTTTGTTGAAGTAATCTTGAAGGCTCAGTGCAAGAAGCTCATATTTATTTATTGCTAAGTGCAAGGTTTTTTTGCATTGCTCTCCCTCACCCCACAAATGATTCTATAACGTCCTTCCTGCAGGCCTTACAAGCCTAAAACAAAAAGTTGGGTCCTGAGAGCTTGTCATGATCTTGGGAAATTCTTGAGGCCTTTGACACTTTCCAAGGTTTCCCACCACCTCCTAAAGCTTAATTTGTTATTTCTTAACACCCAACCAAGGTCAAAAGCTCCCTATCCAAACAGGCAATTCCCTGGACTCCTAACTATGTTGTGTTCATTCTTGCTCCCATTCCTTTACTCACACCATACCTTCCTGCCCCTGAATCGTCTCCACCCCGCTCCTTAAGCAATTCACAGCCCATAATCTCTTCAAATGTGGCTCTAGACACCTCTTTCCTCCATTAGTCTGCTTCCTGGCACTTACTGCGTCTTCTGGCACTTACTGGTGTTCTGTCTGATGCCTGTTTTCTGTAACCAGCCAAAATCTACTGAAGGAGTTCAAGGGTGCCTTATTGATGTCCATCAGAGTGCATAAAACCATGATCAATAGTAATAACAAGCTTCATTATGTGTCAGGTACTTCCTAAGTGCTTTACATAAATATTCCTGCCATCCTCATAACACAACTAGGTGGGTATTATTATCCTACCCCAGGAAACTGAGGCACACAAAGTTAGGTAACTTACCTAAGATCACAGAACAGGTAGGGAGGAAAGTTGGGATCCAACCCAGTGAGTATGGCTACATAATCTTGCTATTCTGGATATTTACAATGAACATCTCTTAAGTGTTTCATAAATGCCTACTGACTGCCAGGATACTAAGCTTCTCATATCCCTTTTCTGCTTGTATGGAAAAGCCTCATCCTGGCTGGTTTTCACAGCTGCTATTAGGCCCCGAGAGAAGGCCTGAGGTGCAGAGAAAAGAGATTGACTCTAAGTCCTAGTTTCAAGTCTCACTGTTGCCACTAATGGTGGGACATAATAATGACCAAGACCCTCAGATTCATGGATAAATTAAGGAAACTAGTCTAAATTTATCCTAAAGTCCTTAAATTTAATAAAATCAGAACTAAAGCCTATAGATTTTGTAAAATCAATATAGTACACATACTGTATATCAATCTAATATCAAAGATGTAGTACATCTTTGGGCTTAAAGCATAAAAAACTTCCAAATTAGCCTGATAGTAAGGCTCCTAATTATTTTATTGAACACATTATTATCACTCTTCAAATATATGCAATATCTTTCTTTAAATATCAGAAGATACAACACGTTCCTCATATTTTAGGGCACCCACGTTGATTTTTAGTTATGTGTTTACAACTCTACTTTTCAGCTGGTACTGGTACAGCTGAAATGATTGATCAAATATTGAAATGTTCCATACAAGTTAGTCAACAGCTAGGGCTCCAAGTTGAATTGCCTGATGGTTCCCACCCCTGTACAAACACTTTCTCTCAGCTTCCCCAGACCTCCCACATTGCAGGAACTAAAGGGTTAATGGCTGGCTAAAACCTATGCTTTACTAATTGTTATATATTTTAAATATAACCCTGTGATAGGGAAACTGAAGAGTTAAAGATTTTAGCCTTAGTTGAGGGGCTTAAGTGACTAATGTGTTTGGAAAGCTAAAATTCCAGGAACTGGAATGCATGACTACATGCCCCCAGGAGGTCACAAGCAATTCAACCTTTGTTACCCAAGGAGTCTGCAAGTGATAGAGATGGTATCCAAGTCACTGTGTTTAGGGAGGGAAAGCCTATGATGCACCTAAAGAATTATTTGCATCACCAGATCAACAGATAAAGCAGTACTAGGAAAATCTTTGCAACTCTTACCCAATTAACCTTTTTCCAAACCCCTTACCCATCCTTTAGTCTTATAAAAAGATCCCCTTAAAGGGAGATGTTGGGATGTTTTTTGAGGTTAAAAACCCCCTGTCTTCTCAGATTACCTGCCATCTAAATAAAGTGCTGATAAAGATTCAATCCTTGTTTCTACTTATTGGTTTCTGGTAGTGACAGGCAGCACTAACAGGACGTTTCCAGTTTCACCTGCATAAAAAGCTATAGAATAAGCTACTTAAAAAGAGACTATGTCTCCTACCACTTGATTCACTCATCCAAATATACATATATGATGATCAATGTATTCATGCTGATTAGGAAAGAGCTTAGAACAGAATTAATAGATAGGGTAAATGATTGAGCTGAAAACAAGTATATGAATTTTCCTATTGGGAAAAAGTTTCAAAAGATGGCTTGAAGGTTAACTCAAAATCACCTGCTGATTTAAACCATGGAGAGTGTAGAAAAAGTATAACTATAATGTATGTTTTATTTTTATCAGATTTATATGCAAGATGTGTCAGGATACAGAATTTTTAATATGTTAGAATCAGAGAAATTCTGAAAGGGTCAGACTTGAAGCCCATCTGAACTATAGAAACAATATAGATGATCTGCAGTTCCTGGGGGCAAAAGAGTATTGAATTATGTGTAAACAGTTTATCTTTTATGTGTTCTGCTTATTCACACTGCTTCAGTCACAATTTCATTTCACATGCATAAAATTTTAAGCATGACTAATCTATATTTTTGAGGCATGATGTAATAAATCCAATGGCCTTTTTTTGTCTGTCAGGATTAGAAAAGAACCCGCTACAATAAGTAAAGGAAATAGAACCACCCGTTATACCTCAATCTTTCGTTCTAACTAAAAGAAGTCCATGTCGTAACTTGTTTTCTTTTCCTCCAGTAGAGAGAAAATTGCCAACATTTACAACAGTTAAGAACCTTCAGTTCATTTTTAAATAACATGACTGATTCTAAGAAATCATATCTCTCCAAGTCAATTATTCTTTCCATAAATCAAGCTTAGTAATAACCAAATATAAAGAAACCCCCTTAACTTCTTGTTCAATTTAAACTGGTTTGGACTTCTGGTTAAAATGGGGGCATAGGTAGACATGCTTCACCTCCTCGTGCAGCGATAGAAAGAATTACAGCTAGATCTCAAAACAAGTAACACCCAGAAACATTAGAAAATTGGGCTGAATGGAAGTCTGACAACCAAGGATTTAAAGAAGCCACATTTATCCAAATAGGTAGGAAGGTCAGAGTTGCAGAGACAGATGGAGAGGTGCAGAGATGCAGTGTGGCACAGAGAGGTGGCGACAGACAGACGTTCCCACATTCACACATGGTAGATAAAAATCGGGAGGGGCAACCCCAGCTGCAGGCCTGACCACACACAGTCCATGGTTTCAGCATGGGGAAGAAAAATCCCCATACCTTTTGGCTGTAAAAACCAGTGGAGGTTGGGGTGGTGGAAGAAAATGCCAGATTTTCTGGGGATTCAGCTTAAAGGGCCCACATAGACTTAGAATGTATGCAAACCCACCCACTCTGGGATTCGCCACCAAGGAAACAGCTGGAAGGGCACTAGTCACATAGGCTAAGTGGGTGAAGTGACTGGAAACAGGGTGAGTGTCAGGCAAATCTCCAGAATCCCAGAAAAGGCATTATCCCCTCCCCAAGCCCTCCCTTCACACAGAGCCACAAAACGGTGAAGTGGGCTGCCCTACCCTGTTGATTACCCAAGGTTCTGCCCCAGCAATTTACAGGTGCCTTTCCTATAGCAGCCCATGCTACTAAGACAGGGAGTCAAAGCAGCTCTACCTAATACACAGAAACAAACATGAGGAGGCTGCCAAATTGAGGAGACAAAGAAATATGGCCCAAAGGAAAGAACAGAACAAAACCCCAGAAACAGAACTAAATGAAACAGAGATAACCAACCTATCAGATCCAGAGTTCAAAACATGGGTGATCAGGATGCCCAAAGAACTCACTGAGTACGGCAACAACATAAAGGAAAAAATGAAGGTTATACTAAGTGAAATAAAGAAAATCTACAGGGAAAATCAGTGGAGGAGAGGAAGACAAGATTCAAATCAATGATTTGGAACATAAGGAAGAAATAAGCATTCAACCATGACAACAAGAAGAAACAAGAATTAATAAAAAACAAGGATAATATAAGGTGTCTCTGGGATATCTCTAAATGTACAAACATCCAATCATAGGGGTGCCAGAAGGAGACAAGGAAGAACAAGAAATTGAAAACTTATTTGCAAAAATAATGAAAGAAAATTTTCCTAATTTGGCAAAGGAAACAGGCATACAAATCCAGGAAGCATAGAGAGTCCCATCAAGTTGGACCCAAAGAAGACCACACCAAAACACATCATAATTGAAACACCAAAGTTTAAAGATTAGAGAGAATCTTAAAAGCAGCAAGAGAAAAGCAAGAGAGTTCACTATAATGGAGTTCCCATAACTATCAGCTGCTTTCTCAAAAGAAACCTTACAGGCAAGAAGGGACTGGCAAGAAATATTCGAAGTCATGAAAGGCAAGGACCTACAACCCTAGATTACTCTATCCAACAAAGCTATCATTTAGAATGGAAGGGCAGATAAAGTGCTTCCTAGACAAGGTAAAGCTAAAGGAGTTCATCATCACAAAGCCACTATTACATGAAATGTTAAAGGGACTTGTTTAGGGAAAAAAGATCAAAACTATGAACATTAAAATGCCAACAAATTCACAACTATCAACAACTGAATTTAAAAACAAACAAACGGAGAAAACAACCAGAACAGGAACAGAGTCATAGAAATGGAGATCATTTGGAGGGTTATCAGCTGGGAGGGGGAATAGAGAGAAGGGGGGAAAAGGTGCAGAGATTAAGAAGCATAAATGGTAGGTACAAAATAGACAGGGGTTTGTTAAGAACAGTATAGGAAATGGAGAAGCCAGAGAACTTAAATGCACGACCCATAGACATGAACTAAGGGGGGAGATTGCTGGAGGGAAGAGGGGTACTGGGCAGAGGGGGTCAAAGGGGAAAAATTGTGGCAATAATAGTATAATCAATAAAATATATTTAAAAAAATAAACTGATTTTTACATGGCCAAAAAAGTTTGGTTCAGGCGAAGTTATACTTAGAGGCAAGAGTAACAAGAAAGACTAAATTATATTGCTATATAGCCCTGAGGTGGGGGGCACTAATTACCGGAAATGAGTGCTAAAAGCCTGGGGAAAGAAGACCTGAGGGATATGTTCTAAACACAGACCCCAACATTAATGGCCTATTCACTGCAGAGACTCTGTTTTCAGCCTGGAGATGTAAAGCCCCAGCTCCAGATCTGAAGCCACAGAAATGGGAACTCTACATCCCACTTCTGTTCCATGAGGCCTGTAGTACTGTGTGACATGTAACAAACATGTCAGGCCCATGGTCAGGAGGGGAAGTGGAGCCTGTGGAACAGTCTTTTTCTGATCCATTGAGGAATTATGGCTCCACTGTCTCACCTAAAGACTTGCCCTTCCTAAAATTAAGATATATAGGCCTTGAGAGCTTGTATGAAAGTTCAAATCAATGGCGTCCTTTCTAAAGAGCAGGACTCATGTAAATGACAAAGCCACTCTCTTCCACAGAGCCCACCGCTTTCAGGAGGGTACACAACTGCAGGGAGAGATGAATTAATCCCAGCACGGTGAGAGACAAATCTGACCAATGTGCCTGTAAGTGAGACCATTCTGAGTTGGTAGCTTTAAGCAACAAAATGAGTTTCAGGCTATCCGCAGAAACAAAAATAGATTGGAGAAATGAAACAATTAACACAATAATGCAAGCAACTCCCCACCCGTGTAGAAAAATTAACTTCTTTCTATGTGATTTGCCTAGATGATGCTAAAATTAGCGGGATCCCTTAATTTCCATTCATCCCATTAAAGACAAAAGGCCTTTTCCACTATACATTCCTACTGGAAGAAGGACAATAACAGAGAGGCTTAAAGCCTCTGATTCACCATGGCAAATCCTTTAAAATAGACATGAGACCTAGCCCAGAGAAAAGAGGAAGACTCACTCAGAAGAATAAAAATAAGCAAGAAGCTCAGAGCTAGAGCCAAGGTAAGAGGCAGACCACGCATTTGCCTCTTACAACTACCAACAACTGAATTTAAAAAAAAAAAAGCATCCCAGTTGGTGCCAGGGACATTTCTCACCCCAAACCTACTATATTGTAGTCACCAATCCCTGGAAATCCACATTTAGAACTTTATTTTTGGGCCTTGAAATCATAGGGATTTGGACCCTAAGAAAAGGAGAGGTTACTATCATTTTATTATTTATTAATACTGCTGTGGGAATACTTTTCCCCCAGGTCTTTTCTGAAGAGGAAGTTTTAAGAAGGGAGACAATATGATTATCTAGATTTCTAAAAGTAGTGTGAATTAGTTACCATGTAAATGTATTTTTTAACTTTTTTATTGTTGTTCAATTACAGTTGTCCCCATTTTCCCCTCATTACTCTCCCCTGCCCTACCCACCTCTTACCTCCCACATTCAATACCCCACACACTGTTGTCTTTGTCCATGGGTCCTTTATACATGTTCCTTGTCTTGGTCCTTCTCCTTCTCCCCCCCGCCCCCATATCATGTAAATATTCATAACAACGGATTTATTTGCTTAACTGGTTAAAATTAACTCATTTTTAAAATTCATTTTAAAATGTCATCACATGAGAGCAAATTTCAAATCTTGCCTAGGACTTCTTCCAACATGATGAATAATGAGACCCATTTCACAACTGACATTTTTGAAAACAATCAAATACAACTTTTAAAATCAAGACACACCTGGATCATTTAACAAGTATTCCTTACTTGTATTAAAATTTTGACAGCGATGATGCAGCAAAATTCTAAATATTAAGGAAGGCAATACATAAATTGTCAAAGCAAGACTAGCTTGTAGGGATTTCCAAATTTTTCTTGCACTGTCTCTAAGTAAAGCTCAAATCATATTTTATTTTCACTAATAAAGATAGGGGAACTCAAGAGTTAAAAGATTTTAGCCTCAATTTACAGGTTTAAGTGATTAATGCTCATGGAAAGCTGTTATCCCAGGACCTAGAATGAGTGACCTCCAAGAGGTCACAAACAATTCAACCTTTGTGCCCCAGGGGGTCTGCTATGAGAGCCATTGTGTACTAGGGAGGGAAAGCCTATGATACAGATAAATAATTGCTGATCAACAGATAAAGAAGTACTAGGAAAATTGAGGGACTGAAACTCTTAGCCAACTAACCTTTTTTCCAACCCCTTACCTACCATTTCTTCTCCTTATAAAAAGGTCAGCTTGAAATAAGATGTTAAGACAGTTTTTGAGGGTACATAACCTGCCATCTTCTCAGATCTCTGGCCATCTGAATAAAGCACCCATAAAGATTCAATCCTTGTCTCTACTTAATGGGTCTGGAAGTGACAGGCAGCACGAACACTGACTTCTCCAGTTTCAATAGGTCATTTTTAATCCCTTTTTAGAATTCCACAAACCACCTCTTCTTACCAGCACATATCTTTAGAGTAGTTTTGGAAATTTCCTAATGTTTTTCAAAGAATGATTCTGGCAGTGCCCAATAGTTAGCCAACTCCCACGCTTGGCTTTCGTTCTCATAGATGATCTCAACTACAGCCTCCAATGATTTCATCATTATACTCAAGCTTCATTCCAATTGCAATGACAGTTGCTTTCTCTAAACAGTTATGTTTCAATCTCTTTTCCCACCTTAAACACATGAAGATACATGGTGTAAAATATGCCAAGCATCATTTTAAATGCTTTAAATATGATAACTCATTCCCATGACAGCCCTACATGGTAGATATTATGCCCATTTCAGAAATGAAGAAAACTGAGATGGTAACATAGGATGTGGTAGAGCCAAGACCCCAGTCCAGACAGCCTGGCTCTAGAGGTGGTGGATGCTCTTCACCCTCACATTACCTTACCTCTTATATTAAGACTGTGTGCAGATTCTAGGTTTTGTGAGAATATTTACATTGCTTTATCTGCAGATGTTAACTTTTTTAAAAGACAGTAGAACCATAAACTGGTGCCTTCCCAGTCCATAATGTTGCATTTCAATGGATATTTTAAATGGAATAAAAAATATAATAGAAACATTTTAAGATATTTATAATGCGAACATTTGTTCTTTCTTGCTTTATCTTTCAGCTTGACTAGTTTGAATCAATTCCAAGGGAGATGTTTATTCCACAGTCTCTTAAATTAGAATGTTAATTAGTCAATCTGGTTATACATTCAGTTGAAAGCTTTTCCCTCTTTATGGCGATTTGATATAGTTGTTTAAGTATTTATTTTTACCAGTAAGGTTGTATTAAAAATTAGGCAGAATCACGTATATGTCAATGACTTTGATCACCATCATGCAAATATGAGCCACTAAGGTACTAACTAATCCAGGGGTCCCCAACTTCCAGGCCTTGAACTGGTACCAGTCTGGTCTGTGGCCTGTTAGGAACCAGGCTGCACAACAGGAGGTGAGCTTGAATGCAATGCACTTGAATTATCCTGAAACCATCCACCCCTACCCCAGTCCCTGAAAAAATTGTCTTTCATAAAACCGGTCCCTGGTGCCAAAAAGGTTGGGGACCCCTGTGCTAATCAATGAAGAATTGGTCAGGTGCAGGCAAATATATTCCAACAGGTTTAAAGTGTAATTCACTTAGGGATTAAAGGCTCATTTTGGTCCTCTGATTTATATGAATATATCCTCTGCAAGTCTACCTTGGAAAGAGACAAACACCAAGGAATGGAAATATCTTCAAGCAAAAAGTTTGTGCTTGTTTTCTGTGCAAGACACTCAAGTAGCTGGGAAATGAGGGTGAACAAAATATGATTCCTGCACCTAAGTGGCTTACAATCCAGCTGGGGATGTAATTAAAGAAGCAATTACAGTACAGAGTGGCAAGTGCTATGTTAGAGACAGGTATGGGTTACTATGGCACCCAAAGGCCAAAAATGTCTTGCAAAAGGAAGTAAAGTCCAAGGTCTGACCTGAAGTATGAGTAGGAGAGCCAGGTAAAGATCAGAGGGCAGAGCAAATGAGTGAAAATGTAGTTCTCATCAGTGGGAACTGGAACACCTAGTGTGGAAGTGTGGAAGAGATAAGACAGAACCAGCAAGCAAGGACTTCTGGTACATGTATGAGTCTAAATGCTACCCTGATGGCAATAAGAGCCACTGAAAGATTTAAAGCAGGCAAGTGGCATGACCACAAGCAAGAAGAGAAGTAGGAAATACGGTAAATTTCGTAGGCAGCATAATGCTCCACCTTCCCTCACCCCAAAGAAATCCATTCTAATTCCTAGAACCTGTAGGTGTGTTAGTTTACATGACAAAAGGAATTGGAATGGGAGATGGATTAGATTGCTAATTCTCTGCCTTTAAAATGGGGAGATTCTCCTGAATTAGCCAGGTATGCTCAATTTAATCCCTAAAAGTGGGAGAAGACAGAAGAGTCAGAGTCAGAGAGGTCAGTGAAACGTGGTCAGAGAAAGCCACAGACTACAGAAAGTGGGCAGGCAGACTCTAGAAGCTGAAAGGAGCTTCCAGAAGAAAAGCCTTGTTTTTAGCCCAATGAGATTGTGTCAGACCTCTGACCTAGAGAACTGTAGGAAAATAAATTTCCATTGTTTTAAGTGGCAGCAATAGCAAACGAACACAATACAGAGGCTGTCATAGCAATGATCCATGTATGAAGTGAGTGTGGATGAACAGAAATTGCTGGACCTGAGAAGTGCCAAGGAGAAAGAATCAAACTGGAAACCCACCTGTATTCACTCACTAGCTGTAGACTCAGAAGACCCTTGTTAATCTTCCTAATCATTCAGCTTTGCTTGAAATATCTACAGAAAGAGCAATACTTTGCAGTTTTGTGTATTTTAATTTGTTTTCCTCGTGGTAGCACATGAACATTGGTTTAAAAATTCAAATAGAAATACGTGCTACAACATGAATGAATCTTGGGAGTTGTAGTCAACAAGGTCCACTCAAGGCCCGACAGTGTCTTCAAAGGGTCTGTTTTTAATGACTGGAACACCAGGTATAATGTAATATTAGAATAATGTACAGAGATGCTGTGTTTGGAGAAATAAACACATTACAAGAAAAATTTTGTAAAGTACATTAATAGTGGTGGGATTTGGGACAGGTCATCAGAGTTTTGGAATTTTTCTATCATAGTCCTCCTGCTACTACTACTAAGGGACATTTATTTAATGTTTGCTGTGTATCAGAACTTTCTTAAGTGTCTTCCACACATTATTATCTTATTCAATTTTTATAACAACCCTAGGTACTCTTGTTATTCCTATTTTACTAATAAGAGCACAGCTGCAGCAAAGTGACAAAACCTGCTCAACTGGGGACACCGCTAAAGTTTAAACCCACAGTCCAAGTTCAAAGCCCTTGATCTTAAACCACTAAGTTATTTATCAGTGTGTGTGTGTGTGTGACAGAGAGAGGGAGAGAAACAGAGAGACAGAAACAGAGAGACAGAGACAGAGGAAATACAGTTGCTAAATTTTCAAATCTGTTTTAATAAACTAAAGGCCAAATTGTTTTGGCCAACAAAAATGTTCTTCTATTGAACCTTCAGCTATGCTTAGAAATAAAGTTCTAACACTCCTATTTGTGTTTTATTTTATTCGAATTTTTATATTTTGTAGCATTTTACATTCATACTGGAAGCAAAGCACACTTTTAAAATATTCACCACATTTGTGCAATATCTAAACTGTTGCCCAGCATTGTTCAATAATAGGTTTGGTGACTGGATTAGCCTGACAGTGGGGGCAGTCTTGAGGAGTAAAGAGGAGGTAACAGCTAACACAAAATAACTGCAATAATGAAGTTCTGATAAGCTCTACTTCATTAGAGACAGATGGACTGACTTTTGGGCTAACCATGGTCAAAAGTGATGGTCAAATCTTACCAGTTGGGGTTGGGGAGGTCAGCTCTGCCAATTGTGCATAATTGACCAAGAGAGGACACGTTAGAAGAAAACTGAGAAATTCTGGTTCAAGGTCCCAATTTCTTCTCTTTTCTGTATTCTCTCATCCAATCCCAACCTACCATAGGTTGGTTCTGTTTTCAAACCATCAGTAATCAGCTACAGTTTTTCTGCAAAATGGTTTATCCTTTACCATAATTAATAGAAAAAGTGACCATATGACTGAACATCATTTGACTTATCTGACTGTGCAAGAATGATATTATTTAACAAGTATATTCTATGAAGCATGTACAGAGATTCTATGGTTTTACATTATTAAATCAGCCCACACAATAGAAATAAGGATGGACAGACTCAGAAGAAGGGCATGCATCTCTTAATATTTCCCAAGGGAACATCCATTTATCCACTCCACTTTTTCTTTTCTTGCTCTTATAGTCAAAATTGTTAAAAAGACTTTTTTACACATACACACTCACTCAACCCATCTCTCAACTCACTTTTTTTAAAACTGGGCTTCCATCCCTCCAGGTCATCCAAATTGTCACTAATGACCTGAATTACTAAATCCAATGGTCACTTTCAACTGGTACTCTATTTGATTTCTCTGCTCCTTTTGAGGCCATTAACCACTTCCTACTACAAATCCTCAGGAAATCTGATGGATTTGTTGGCAAAATTAAGAAGCAAAATGAAAAATCTTCTCACTTTTACGAAGACATGTTCAGGACACACAGCTTGAGGAGAAGCCACAGAGTGTGCCTTCCCCCCAAACTGACTGCCCCCCCATCTAGTGAGACGCCTGTCTGGCTTCCCTCCTCCAGCCTTGCTCCCTCCTCCCAGTGAGTCTGGGTAACCCCCCTCTCTCACAGCAGGTAGCACTCTTCTGATTTTGTATTAAACTCTTCAGTACCTCCTTGCCTATCTTCTTCAAGGGCTTTTGTTTTCTAAACTTCTGTATGTGTAGGCAATTCCTTTGGAGTGGCCTTATTCATCATTCTACACCAGGATGTGTAAAGGAGTGTTTTTAAGAACTACTTGCACCAGCGCCAGTCTCTAGGGGTACTACAAGTACAGTTTTTAGTCCTAACCCCAGGAACTAGCATCTTGGGGAGGAAGACCAAAAATCTGCATTTTAAATCACCTCCTGGGTAATTATTATTAAAAAACTCACCCTAGGTAAAGCTATCCACCCCCATGGGGTCAGTTACTATTTTTATGTAGATGACATCTATCTCTGTTTTCAAATGGGAATAATCCACTTGATGTAGCATAGCCAATTCTTATAATTTAAGATGTCTTAAACTGGACACATTCTCTCAATCCCACCATTCTTCCTCTTGTCTCTTCCACTTCTCAAAATGGTTCTGCTGTATTCCCAGGAAGTGGGGGAGGAGGGGGGGGAAAGCAGAAGTGAGGTAGGGTGGTCATTCTTGTCTCCACCCTCAATCCATTCTCTCTTCTGCTTACCATACCCAAGTCGCTCCTGCTGTTAAAAGTATTATATTGCCTAAAACTAGCTGGCTTCTGCACAATCCATTCTCTGAAATGAAAGTTGAAGTACAAATTATTCCTATGCATAAACTTTTCAAAGCCTCCCATTGCCCTTGGGTGAAATAACTTTACCAACAAACAATATCCTACCTAATCTGCTCCCATGTTATCTCCTTACATTTATCTCATTACTTTATCTTGTAACTATACTGTCCCATATAGTGGCCAGTAGTCACATGAGGCTTTCAAGCACTTAAAATCTGGCTAGACCAAATTGTGACATGGTGTAAGTATAATTCACACATCGGATTTCTCAAATGTGGTGCAAAAAATTGTAAAAATGTCTATTAATAGTCTTTCATATTGATCACATGCTTTGCTTTTAAATATATTGGGTTAAATAATGATATGAAAATTAATTTTACCTGATTGTTTTTACTTGCTTAATGTGACCACTAAAATTTTTAAATTACATAGGCAGTTTGCATTATACTTCTACTGGGCAATGTAGGTCTAGAGCTCTAGGATTCAGCCAGATCGAAAGACCTGTTACTTCCTCAAATGTTACGCCTTTCCTTGCTTAAAGTGCCTGCTCTCATCTGCACCCCTTCCTGTTCCTTCATCTGATTACTTACCTTCTACTTATTCTTCAGGATGTGGTTTAGTTATCACTCTGAGGAGCTTCCCTGCCTGTCCCTTTTTGTTCCCAAACCAATTCTGGGTTAGTGTATCTCCTATATGCTTGCACATCTAGCACATGGCTTGCAGTGAACTACACTTGTAGTTGACTTGTCTACCCCAACCTGTGTCTCCTGTAGTCACCAACTGCTCGTCAGCAGGACCCTGACTTGTTCAGTGTAGTTATTCTCAGCATCTAGCGCATCGGCGCAAAGTAGATAAGGGAGTCAACGCTAGTAGAATGGCTGCTGGAAATGATTTCCTGGGACCCAAAACATGAAACATGGCTGCTAATAGTACGTGTGGGAGGAGTCATACATTAATTATTGCCTCTTCATGTTTAACCTGTTCATATCCTATCAAACAGTACCCTCAACCCTCTCTTGCTTCTTTTGTCCCTATAAAGCTTTAAAACTTCATCAGTTAATACAAATGAGGAAATGATCAGGGGACAAAATGAACACCAACTTTGGGCTTCTAAATATTTTTAAATTCTGCTAGAAGATATTCAGTGGGAGAAAAATTACCTGTTCTCTGGGAAACATTTTTATAGCATTTCTGAAGATCAAGTCTTTCTTTGCAGGAATTTAAATGAGACCTAAAATCAAGTCATTTTCTCTATAATACTGCATTGCTGGCATTCACAGAGAAGTTCTGAGAACATAAAAAATTCTGGCATACTCACATTATAATTAATGTTTACCACATTACTGTTAAAAGAAAAAAAATTAGTATATGGGAAATATAAAAGCAGTAAGAACAGACAGTAACTATTTTCTTAGTCTTGTCAGAAATAAATTTTAAGTGGCGTCCTCAGTGTTCATCCAAAGATCACTCTCGGTTTTATGGTTCTATTTTTTAATGCTTTGAGGCTTTTCATGACACAGCCAGGCCTTTTATCTCTGTGTTTTTATGAGATTAAAGTGTCTGGAGGACTTATAAAGACAAACAACAAGCCTCACCTTGGTCTGAGGCTCTGTTTAACTGTTTTTGGCTCTCACTGCTTCCCCACTTCTCAACACACTCGTGCCTGCATTTCCCAGGCCGGTGAAAGGGCTCACTCAGAAGTCATCGCTGAGCAGGGCATGTAAAGGACACAGAGCCACAGAAAGAGCTCCCAGCGGCTGGACCAGTTTGAGCAACAAAATTAGTACAGTTTTGGATTACAACCCAAAGTATAAAATAAATGTTCAGGAGTTCATACTGATATAAATGAATAAATGATTAAATAGAAATCAGGAGAATAGACAAATAAAATAGCCCATGAAGAGAAATTCCAAATAGTTTAGGTAGATACTCAGTCCTCCAGGAAGAGGACCCTGCCTCCCCAACTTTAAGTATGTGGAGAGAAAAAGAGTCATTTGAAAAAGTGGGGAAACTCAGCACTCGCTCAGCCAGACGGTCAAAGTCAACATCAACAGTGATAAATCATGTTGACAGTATGTGCCTTCAATATAATGAGATTAAAATGCCACCTTACCTCTGTGATCTTTCTTTCTAAAATCTACGACCCCAGTCTAATCAAGAGAAAAACTTGAGGGTCATTCTATAAAATTCCTGACTAGTCCTCCTCAAGCTGTGAAGGGCATCAAAACAAGGAAAATCTGAGAAAATGTCACAACCAGGAGGAACCTACAAAGACGTGACAACTAAATGTACCGTGATAATCTGGATGGGATTTTGGAACAAAAAAGGGACGTAGGAAAAAACTAAGAAAACCTGAAAAAACTATGGACTTTAGTTAATGAGTGTATCAATGTTGGTTCATTCACTGTAACAAACATATCATACCAATGTGAGATGTTAATAGGGGAAACTGGATGTTAGCTATGAAAGACCTCTTTGTACTACCTACAATTTTTCTTTAGATCTAAAACTGTTCTAAAACTAGTCTATTTTTAAGTCATCACTGATTCCTTCTTTGCCACATCTTACTGTCTTTTCACAAACTTTATCCTGCACTGTAAAAAAACTCTTGTGGAAACTCTCTTCCTTTAGCATCTTTAATAATACCTTCTTTTTGTTCTCTTCCTGCCTGATAGATACTCCAGTCTCCAGTATTGGATTTCTCTTCTTCCCGTCCCTTATTTCCTAAGTTTCTACCTTTCACTGCCTTGTCTTACCACTTTATCTCTCAGGGAGGAAAGAAATATTATTGATTCCAACTCCTTTATGACTAAATCCAATCTCTCTTTTTTAAAAGTCAGACTATCCAGATTTCCAACTACCTATGGACATATCTACGTACAAACTTTCAAAAACATTAAACTTAGTAACAAAGGATAAACCCTCATTTTTAACCCCTAATCCTGTGACTCCTACTGTGCCTTCAATCATGGTTACAAGCATTATAATTTCCTCAGCCATTCACCATGGACTATTTTCTCTATCACCACATTACCGTCATTCATTGATTTTCTTGAATAATCACCAATAAATCAATCAAAACAGCCTTGGTTTACCTGTGGTGCATGAAGGTGAACCTAGGTACAGCAGACCTCCAGTCCTGGTATGAAACAATGACATGGGATGTCACTGTTTTATGTTCTAGGAAAGAAACACACAACCCCAGCAAAGAACACCATTGCTTTTGGGGGACAGACCAGGTGTTCAAGTTGATTCCTATGGGACATGAAAGGCCACAAAGTGCCTCTGTCCATTTTCTGTGTGTCCTTTTAAAGAAAACTTCCCCCTAGAATCTGGTAGCCCAGGAGCAATGCAGTATGAGGTCCACGTCCCTGAAAATCAGAGAAACTTTTGCCAACATTTCCCAAAGACAGGTCACAATTTGCTGATTGCCACATGCCACTGGAAGAGTTCTCCTTAAGCTGACCTGTAGCAGTGTCTAATCAGGCCATTAACCACCCTGTTAATACGATCCTGATTTTATTGAGACAACATAAAATCATGTACACAGGGGAGGCAGAAGCTAAGCCCCAAACAGTAAATCTCTGATTGGTCTACCAAGTGGCCCTCAAACTTTCAGTTTCAGGATGCTTTTACACTTTCTTTATTGATATTTTATTTTTAGGGAGAGGAGAAGGAAGGGAGAAAGAGAGAGAGAGAGAGAAACATTGATTGGTTGCCTCTTGCTCATCCCCACCTGGGGGCTTGGCCCACAACCCAGGCCTGTGCCCTGGCTGGGAATTGAACCCGTGACCTTTCAGTTCACAGGCTAGCACTCAAATCCCTGAGTCATACCAGCCAGGTCAGGATCCTTTTACACTCTTAAAGTATTTGTTCATGTGAATCATATCTATCAATATTTACCACCTTAGAAATTAAAAATAAAATTTTAAAAACACATTTATTAATTCATTTAAAAGTAAAACCAATAAACCCATTAATATATATAATTAATGTTATGGAAAAATAACTATTTTTCAAAACAAAAAAATTTTGAAAAGTCTGGCTTATCAGAAAATGTAGATTCCCATATCTGATTCTGCATTTAGTTGTTTTAGTTGAAGTACATTAAAAAAAGATCCTGCCTCATACAAATAAGTAGTTGAAAAAAATAAGTGTATTAATAGACTCTTCAGATAATTTTGGATATTCTTTAATACTACACTAAAACTCAAAAAGTAGTCATTCCTCAAAGGTTAATGACAATGTGGAATCTGAAAAACAGATGAATGAAGATCTGCACTCAGTTACCCTTACATCTTTTAGTCTATTTTGGTCTTTGAATGAATCTATTACCCATGAATGATTTTGTAACATTTGTATTTGGAAAAATATTGGTTCGCTGAGTTACGCAGATCTTTCAAATGCTGACACATTTCAAAAAATCATTTTTGTTAATATCACCACCAATATCATCAGAAAAATATTTAAATACTGGGAAGCTGTCAAGCTCACAATGATGGATACAAGTTATCCAGCATTCTTATTTTCACCTGAAAGCTTGAATTTTATCATTTGCAACAAAAATTACCAGTTGTTTTCCTTGGAGTAATAGTCACTTTGTTCATTTTTGTTCATTTTCAAGAAACTGTCGGCAAAATATCCAAATCTGAATAACCATATTATGTCAACTTCTCAAGTTAAAAAAATATGTTCTATGAAAAAAGCAGCCATTTCAGTTCACAATTCAAACAATTGTACAATATGAGGCAAATAACAAAAGCACTTCAGTATGGACTGGAAACAACAACAGTAATAATGTCAACAAAACTGACTGTAACTTTGCTCTGGCTGGTGTGGCTCAGTGGATTGAGTGCCAGCTTCCAAACCAAAAGGTTGCCGGTTCGAGAGAGTCCCAGTCAGGGCACCTGCCTGGGTTGAGGGCCAGGTCCCCAGCTGGGGGCGTGTGAGAGGCAACCGATTGATGTATCTCTCACACATCAATGTCTCGCCCTTTCTCCCTTCCTCCCCATCTCTCTAAAAATAAATAATAAATGTAAATAACTTCTTGTAACTTCCTGGCAGTAAGAACACAATGACTATGAGTACATTTTCGTGCCACAGCCATGGTCTGTGATAAACAATGGGGAGTGTTATCCACCATCCCTCTTTTACACTATCGACAGAGTGAGAAAGGTAAGATCATCTTGGTATTATTAGGGGGAATGATTTTCACCTTGTGAACTCCCTCTAAGGATCTCAGGGCCCCAGGTTCCATAAACCACTGATGAGGTAAGCCAATGCGATATTCCATTTCGCTTACCATCGCTCTAGAATAGGTATGTGATATAATTCTGGCCAGTAAGTCAAAGGAGCCTCTGGGAAAGGCTTCTTCTAACAAGATATGTGGACGCAGAAATTTCCCTTTTCTGCCTTTGGACTTGGTCTCAAATACCCAGGAAAAGTAAAAATAACCTGCCTAAGAGGACAAATAACACACTGAATTTGGGCAAATGTCATTGCCCAATCACTGAATTATTCAACTTCAAAACCACCCTATCTCTAGAATTCTTGTTATGTGAGATAATAATTGTACTTATTGTTTAAGCGACTTTTAGGCAGGTTTTTTTTCCCCCGCTTTAACGTTGATTGAAAACAACTTTACTCATAATCTTAGACTTCCTGTTAACTAATCATTATTCAAAGACCATGAAGAGCCTGATCACTATACCAAACTCCCTGAAATGAGCAAGCACAACAAAATTATTAAAAAATATTTAACAGGGGCTGGAAGGAGGCATACCAAATTAAACAACTAGAAAAAGTGGCTTATATGGAGGCAAATTGAATAAAAGAAACAATATTAAATTTTAATAGAAACATGAGAACCCTTAAAGAGATTAGAATAAAATACCAAAAGTTCAGGGCTAAAACACAGTATTCCTGAATTATAGGGTGATCAGGATCAGATTAGAAAGCAATTAGGTGTTTGGAAGGCAAAACCCTTGGAATATATCCAAGTGTCAAGAAATCAAATCACAGATTAGGTAGTAGAGCAATAGGAAAGTATTTGTTTTTCTGTTTTAACACAACTGATATTCTACCACTACAGTTGGAAATGAGTAAGAGAAGTAACAAAACATGTTTATTTGTAATTGTCAGGTTACAGTAAAGAATTCTTTTCAAAATAAAATACAGCAGGTCCTTGAATAACATCTTCATGCAACATCCTTTGTTATAACCTATATAAGATGCCTTAGAAACTCAACTTTTGTTTATATCAAATTAGCCTACGGTAAAATTGGTTTGTTACACTCGTTTTGCTTAAAGTCACAGAACATATCACAAAGTAAAGAATTCCTACAGGTTTATCTTTTGGTGTGAAGACATATGAATTTGAAAATTACTAATTTTTTAACTCTCACACTGTGAGGTTCAGAAGGGAAAATACTTAAATCAAAAAATAAAAGAGAAACAAACTTGTCTTGTAGATAGAAATTATTATTCTTATTTGTTTTGTCTATCCACTTCCCCTTTGTGTGGAAAAGCAGAAATGGTTCGCAGCTATGGGTGCCTTTCGAGATCAGAGTTCCTGCCTCTTCAGGAGGAATCTAGTCCACTGCATAAAGAATGGCGTTAGGAAAAGAACGGTCTCACTCTGTGAAAGTCAACATTAAACTCCTCTAACGTATAGTAGTTCTATTACTAAATGACACATAATATTTTTTAAGGTCAAACCTTAAATATCATTGAATTACTTACATGTTTAATTTAGACTAGTTTTGGAATGAGTAGACATTATCACATTAAGATCTATCATTTTAGAGGTTTCAAAATAGAGAAGTTCTATCTTTCTATCACCAGATCAAGAGTAGGAATGGGCCTAGATTCCTAAAGGTACTGGATGAAACCAGGAATCTTAATTCAAGTTAGCAGATTAGTACTACAATTGTTTAAAAGGGAGTAGAAAAAGAGCCCAGGACCTTTCTTTGTACTTGACATTACTACTCAAACTCAACTTCACTGAAAAGCTTTGATAAGAACAACAAACCACTTAACTACTCTGGGCATAGCTTATCTCAAATCAAAACCATGATAAAATTCCTCTTGTCTAATATCAAAACAAATATGGGGAATGCAGATCTCTAACACCCTTGAGCAGAGAGTTTATGCAATTAAAATGACAGTAACCAAGCTAAGAGTCACATCCATTGTATGATAGGGCTGTACCACCAGTAATTGTGTTTTACAGAGAGAATGGTTTTATGTAATACAGAAACTGCACTTATTGAAGTTTTCCACCCTATGTCATAAATATAATCCAGTTCTTTTGTCCCTTACAGTTCATAAGCATTGATCAGTATATCCATAAGATTTGCACTGCTTTCTACTTTAGAACGTGGTGAAATTCATCTTGTGATATCAATACTTGGTGCAAACGGATTTAGTGTTTTATACTGGTAAATAATCACAAATTGAGATTGCTTTCACAGGCTGTTTTTCAGAAATAACTCCAGATCAAAGACCCAGCAAGGATTAATCTATTTCCATTTGATAATGTTTTTTAACCATCCCAAAGCACTAACAGAAAACAAGATTATCAGAAACTTTTAAATAAATTATGGTTAAGTGAATTAAATTACAATGTATCTAATAATTTGGTCTCATTTTTTCAAACTTTCTTTAAACTTTGAAGCAATAATGTGTTTTGAGGGTACTCTTAACATGTCTTTAATGTTTTTTAAGCAGCTGCACAGCATGGGGCTAAGTTATGCTTGGTGTTTTAATTAGAGACTGTTTTAACTGGAGATTCATTTTGACATTTTAAATGTACATATCAAGTAAAATAACTGTTCAATTCTTTCAGCAATAGTGTAGAAATACTTCTTCTCCAAACTATCCCTTTCAGTCAAGTCTCACAGGGGAAAATTAATTTCAAGCTATTGGTAGTCCTGTTAACCTATCAGAAAAGGAATTTTGCCAAGTCATTTGCATATTAGGTGAAAAAGTCTCTTCCACCAATCTGAAACGGACATGCTCAGACTGTGGCTCCATAGCTGTGGGTTGTCTTCAGACAGAGATGTCGAGATTAAAACTCACTGTTGCTATTCTAGTAATCCAAGCCAAAAGTGCTGGGGTAGAAGCAATGTCAAGGGTAGTAACAGATTTGAGATACAGTTTTGGAGGGAGAATTTAAGACACTTGGCTACAGCCAATAGTTTATCCTTAACCCCACCCCTACCCCACCTAATAGAGCCATATAGCCAGGATAAGAGTGTGTGGGGGGTGGGTGGGAAGTCAAGGATAACTCTTAGGTTTCTGTTATGAGTAACTATATAGCTGGAGCTATTTTTTTCCAAGAGGGAGAAGACTGGAGGAGGAGCAGATTTGGGGGCGGGGGTGGGGGATGAAGGCTTAATTGAGCTATTTTAAGTTTGAGATAACTGTGAGACATCTCCGTGGAGATGCCAAGTAGGTAATGGAATATCCAGGTCAAGCACTCAGAAGTGTGAGTCAGGTAATAAATTTTAGAGTTGTCAGTTTAGATGATATTTGAAACCACTGACTGGATAACATTGCTCAATAATAATTGGGTAGAATGTAATGAAGGTCTGGGACCTCTTCCTGGAAAACTTGAAGAATTGTCCTACCCTATTTTTACTACATTAACTTCTCATATACTTAGAGCTCTGTTTAATCTTTACTGTTTTTTCAAAATACCTTTTCTGACCCTTTAAGTCTAAATTAAGCAACTCTTGCTCCGATGTACCCTCATCCTTTTCTTCAAAGTGCTTATCATGAGTTGCAATGAATTATTTGTGATTATGTACTTCGTATCTGTGTCCACTAGAATGTGTGTTTCACGACGGCAGAGGACAAGCCGTGCCCAGCGCCGTGCATGGCGCAGTCACTATTGAGTAACGAGTTCAAGTGGATGTGGAGCAGATGTTGGTGGAAAATTAAATTCAGCTTTTAAGGTGATAATTTAGCAATGGTTAACATATATAACAATTTTTAAAAGGATTTTATTTATTTCTTTTTAGAGGGAGGGGACGGAGAAAGAGAGGGAGAGAACCATCGATGTGCAAGAGAAACATCCATCGGTTGCCTCTTGCACACCCCCTGCTAGGGGCCTGGCCCACAGCCCAAGCATGTGACCTGAGTAGAAATCACACTGGTGACCGTTAGGTTTGCAGGATGACACCCAGCCCACTGAGCCACACCAGTCAGGGCAACATATATGACAATTTAAGACATTATAAAATCAATGATCATTATCTTGAACTTCCTAAGGGAAGAATAGATTAAATACCAAAGGATTTGAGCAGTTCAGGTAGTTATTTCACCCTCCATGAAGGGTATGTGATATATACGAATGTTTGTGGAGAATGTTTATGTTCAAAGTCCGAACAATTCATTAACTGTGCGAGTTCTGTCCTAAACTCCCAGAGTTTAGAGCCTGAGTTACTCATCTATATCTCCCCCAAGGTTCTCTTATGTATGATGAGTAGTCCACAAATATTTACTGTTTCAATGTCTGCTTTAATGGTTGCATTAAAACATTTACTTATATGTTTCAGTGATAACTTTAGCAATCAAGGAGGACATCACATTGTTTTTACTGACATTTTGCTGATCACACTCAAAGTGCCCGTCTTTATAAATGTTCCTTATACCAGAAGTTTATTTCTGAAGATTCATAGTTTTAATTCACAGAGAGATCTCTTCTGCAAGGGACTTGAAAAATTGCACACAGAGCAGACCCTACCAGAAGTGTGAGCTCTGCAGAACTTGATATTGACAGTTATCTGCTCCTGTGCTTGGCCTTAGTGCTCCTAAGATAACTAGTGGGCTTTTCGCTGCCCCTTGATATCTAGAGATTCTCAGTGCAACATCTGGCCATTTGTATTCTACGTACATATGTCCATTTTACTTCTCTCAGCTCTACCGGTCTTGTTTCCAATTCTGTGTGGCCCTATTTCCTATTATATAAGAAAATGTCTGGCTGTACATTATTATAAAAAATTATTTTAAGGACCATAGGGAAAAATTTAATAAAGATTAAATTTAAAAATTAAAAATTAAAAAAAGAATCACAAAGTGCTAGAATTGGTAGGTCATTAGAAGTCTCTTCTTCACTTTTCATCTACTCAGGTAATTACGCTATTTTCTGGGCTTTGTTAATCTGGGTTCCACGCTAAGGGTGGGAAGCTGGTACTGCTCAGCACATCGCTAGCCTCAGCTACACAGAATGGCATAAACTGGGCTCTTATTTAAATGAGTGTCTTCATAGTTTACTTCATTTTCAAATGAGAGAATGGACAATTATTGATGTTGTAGGTATTTTGTGTAAATAAAACATTCAAGTAGGTATGAGTCATGGAGTGATGTTTTTGTTTTGTTTTCTTTTAATACAGATTTCTAGACCTACTGTTTCAAAATGTTTTAAGAGATGGATCAGGAATAAATTATCCAGAGTCATTATAGCAAATGGAATTTACACAAATCTTTGGTTATGAACTTCAAATTCAGATCACCTCTTAGATAATAGTGAACCTTTAATTTAATACAGAAAAGTAATATTTTAAAATATAATTTAAGGCAATCATTCAGCTGTTGAGAATTTACTGATGCATCATCATGAATTTATTTTCCCTGAGAAACATAGATTAATGCTTTGAGATAAAAACAGCCAAGGGACATTGGAAGACATTTATGTGCAAGGAAAGAAATTGTATCTCCAGGCTATAACTATTTATCAATTTTCTTCCCACTAAAACCTGCCAGGCAGTTTGTGAGTCTGAGATACAAATGAGTAACTCTACACAGAAAAATATTCTCTTTGGGGAACATTTACTCAGTGAAATTATTACCCACTGATGATATTTTCCCGACGTCCCCTTCACCCTTATCTGCACTTGCAGAGTTAGTCTCCAGCTGACCCTTTCTAATTACCGTCTCTGCGCTTCAAAAAGAATCTCTAAACTCTAGAAGTGGTTTGGGTTTTAAAAGGAAGTTCTTCTACTTCCATTTCCACAGAATTATAGAAGGCTTGTTTAAGATTTTATTTTTTAAGAAATTTTATGGGTTAATAATCCTATTTTGTGGGCAGGGAAAAAGAGTACTTGTATTATATTCTCTTTCATATGTCAAACTAACATTTTGTTTATTACTCTCTCGTTTCAAACTTCAGAAAGAAAGCCATCAGGTAAAGGGGGGTAACCCGGAAAGTAGGCCTACCGCACAGTAAGACCATTAACACAGAATTAGATTCATTGCTGGGCGTCTCACTCTCAGAATCTGAATAGGGCCTTCCTACCCCAAGGGGAGTTTGACAGATTTTAGGGTTTCTAATCATACGACTGTTATCTCCAGGGCAAAAATAAAGGGTGCGGGACAGAAGACAGTAAAGGCTTTTCATCTCTTCAAGCTAAGGAAGGTGAGGTCAGGGACTCATTTAGAGCTTTTAGAGGCCTGGAGCTCTGAAAAGATGATGATTTCTTATGAATGGAGTCAGTGCCAAGTTATAAATCTCAAAACGCAAAACTTACACGCGCCCTTAAATTAAGAGCTCCTCTCTAGTACTTATTACTTTATTTTTGCTTATAAAAATTTGGGTAAGTTTGTCATTGCTGAGCTTTCTTCAGTTTTTGTGCCCTTGGCTTTGCTGGTGTCCACTGAGCAATAGGGGCCAGCGAAGTCCTTATCTGAGACCTGCAGGTGCCTTGCTGATCTCTCATCCCCATGTTTGCACACAATAGGTACCTACTTCATGGCTGAATTCGGGGTGGGGCTCTGACAGTGGTGAAGCGTTACTCCTTATGTAACTGGCCGGTCGGGGGATGCTATCAACAAGTCTCAACCTTTAATGCCTCAGTAGACAAAGACTGTGGCTATTCTCAGAAATATGTTATCAGCACCTTTTGAAATTGCCTTTTTGAAGTTTGCCAGCTTATGAGTAGAATGTTCACCTTTCCCTTCTCCTGAATAGGCAATCACCACACCTTGTATCTTTAACACACGGCATCAACAGGCCTGCTTTCATGCATGCATACGCCTGAAGGGGTCACCAGATTTTGACTGATGAATGATCTTCCTCCTTTATTTCTTCCTGACTACATTTTCCAGGAAATGACAAAGACCTCACTGTAAATTTTGAGTCCTTGCTCTAATTTTCCCCAAGGTGCATACCTGAAAAGGAGTGTGTGTTTGTTGCTGTTTTTAAAGAGAGACTAAAATGCCATTACTTTCATGGAATACTTTTGCAATGGTACAATATTCACAATCTTTTCAAGCTCTTTTATTTTCAAAGGGTAAAAAAGCAAATTGCCGAGAAAAAAAGACAATATAAATAAAAGTATATAATATACTGCATCCATTTTTTCCCATTTAAAATTTGAAAGTAAGCCAAAAATGTTCTTTTCTGGGCCAAATTTCTGTTTGAGAGCTAAAGCATGCTGTTAATGGGTGGCCTTGAACTTTAGTTACCAAAGAACCAAAATAAAAATTACTCACCTCAAGACTCTGTATGTGTAGAAGACTAGTTTTGAGCTCCACAGTAAATATTAGGTTTAATATGGCCTCTCTTGCTTAAAGAAATGGCCCTGGCTGGTGTGGCTCAGTGAATTGAGTGCTGGCCTGTGAACCAAGGGGTCACTGGTTTGATTCCCAGTCTAGGGCACATGCCTGGGCTGCAGGCCAGACTCCCAGTGGGGGGCGCACAGGAGACAACCACACATGGATGTTTCTCTCCCTTTCTTCTCCCTCCCTTCCCCTCTCTAAAAATAAATAAAAATCTTAAAAAAAAAAAAAAAAAGGAAATGTATACTGAGCCCAGTAGTACAAGAATGTAACATTAACAATTTATTAACAATAAATTATACAATGCAGGCAAAGTTGGAGGGGGTGTGGGAAAGGACAGTCTGTGTTCTCATAAAAATTTATAAGGTCACTAAGGCAAATCTAAATGAACCTAAACAGAAGTATTAATATTTAAGTATTATAACTTACACTTGGGATGAAATCATATGATTGATAGCACACTCAAAACCAATTATGTCATAAAAATACATGCCCTTGTATAATTTGGCAGAACAGCCCAGAATACAATCAAACTTTTCATTAAATGGATCTCAAATTTTGCTTTCAAGCGACACTCATTTACATACAGACTTTCACCTCTACTTCCTCATTATCTATTTCAACTATGTTTTCCGAGCTTATGGAATGTCCAGCTGTTGTTATTTTGGCTCACTCCTCAAACCGAGACATCAGTGACACCCAAACTTTCCTTTGATCTTTATTTACAAGACCCTTTGTCACATTAACCACAATTCCTCTTCCAAACACTTGCATTCTCTTTAGACCCTTGGTCTTTAAAAGTCACTTGCCCTGTGCCTGGGAGGTACAGCTGACTAGCTGACTGTTCACATGTTGGCAGACAGCCGCCTCAACCTGAAAATGTTTGCTTTAGCAGGTCGACCTAACCCCAAATACTTCTGGAAATGTCTCAGTGCTTGAACTTAAAGGGAAAACTCAAAGTGTAGTAATAGGCACAATAGCAAGAACCAATGGAATGGAATGAAAGAGTACAAGGTTGAACTAGATAGACTGTAGTTTGAATTACAGAACCACTGTTTCTAAGGAGGGGAAATTGCTTAACTACCTAGGCCTCAGTTTCTTGTTCTGCAAAAGATTCCTTACATTACAGACCATGTAGTTTTCATGAGAAGACGTTTACAGCACCTAGCATAATTTCCTATGCATGGTCAGTTGATCATTGGATTTCCTGTAATAGGTAACTGCTCTATTAAAACACAGTGAATTTGGGGATTCTCAGGATGTTTCCCCACACCATTTATGCCTTTTATCCTCGGCGTCATCAAAGTCATCGAGGTCTGCCTATTTGTGCACAGTTACAAAAATCTTCCTGTTAACATCTCTCTCTCCAAGCCAAACTCTGTTTCAATGCTGGGTCATTTCACATTTTAACTGCTACAGATTTATTCTGGTTAGTTTGTGCATCTCTGAATTGCTGAAAATTTTACCAGGAAAATGGTCTTTTCCAATCATGCTGGTCCTACACCTTTTCTCCTAAGCCTTATCTTCTGCTACAGCCAGATCTCTAACTGAAGGTTTAGATTAAGTGACATGGGGATGCTTCAAAGCATCTGGAAATGATACCAGGGGGAGTAGGACCTCCTGTCCCACAGGTGACCTCTAAATCAGCATGGCTGACTTCCACATAGACAGAAATAGCTTTTTTTTGCCTCTATGCTGAGTTCAATACCAAGAAAGTGAGCTCCATCAAACACTATCTTAAAAAAAAATCAAAAACTTACAATCCATATGGCAATCAATTCCCAATTCCAAATAGGCCTTTAAAAACATTCAGTTGATTTCAAAACCTGTACTCTTATAGTTGCCTTCTTTCCATTTATCTTCCATTACAAAGCATCTAAAAAGTGTGGTATATCTATATGTATTACACAGACTACCTAAATGATATGTATTCTAAGTTTGCCTATCTGAGCAACTAAAATAAGTCACTGTCATTAAAATAAGTCTCCAGTAAGTGCCACCATCGAGCATCATGCTGTCACATTTAATAGTGTCAGTCAGACAGCATATAGTTGAAAGGAAATGAGTAAGCTCAATGAATAAATCACACTTTTCATGATTTTGATACAAATTAAAACTATGCACAATCTACGTTCTATTTGAAAAAGTGTCCAGACTCTTGAGCTCTCTACTTATTTTTGGAGCAGGGTCTCTCCAGGGACTCCTACTGACCTTGATCTCTGAGATACCAGACTCAGGCTGATTTGGGAGGCAATGACAGAGGGATCCAGAAAGCAGGGACTCGGACAAGAGACGGTTTCAGAAAGGTGGGTGTTAGAGCTGAGCAGCTAGCTAGCTGCTCAGTACCTCATATGGAGCAACAAGCTTGGATACATTCCTTTCTTCTGTTTTGTGTGCCTAAAATAATGTCCCACATGTAGCACTCAGAAATAGTTACTGAATGAATACATGGCTCTTCACAGGGCCCTGTTTGTGGAGACAACCTTTTAAAATGCGGCTCTATGACAGAAGCTGGCGCAAGGTGTGTGGTAGATTTTTGCTGCCAGGGACCAGGAACTGGATCCTTAAGTCCAGAGCGCTTGTTCAGCAGAAGATTTCCTATGGAGCTCTCCATGCTTAAGAATCACAGACAGATTTCATAATGTCCAGACAACTTGAATTACCAAATTTAACTCTAATGTAATATCCAATCTTCATCTCAGGAAGTTTTGTCCCATATCTCATGCACAGGAGTTTACAATTTAATCCCTTCTTCTTTTTCTCTGAACTCTAGGGAAATATTTTTGTCTAAAGTGCCTTTATCTATTTTGAATGAAGTCACCATTTGTTCTTTTTTCCAGGCTAACTCAAATGTACTGGTTATTAGCTATTACATCTAACCCTTTAATTATCTTTCTTACTCTTTCAACATTCTCCAGGATTTTAATATCTGAAGTCCCAGAACCCAAGCTTGGACATAATATTAGGGTCTGTCCAGAAAAAGTCCAGCCACTGTTAATATAACAAGAATGGTTTGCATGACTTCAATGTAACCTGGCAGCCAAGGAGAGGGGACTGGAATGCACATGCGTGAACAATGATGACTTCACTGTGTTAGTCAGTGGGGGTGGTAGATGCTGTTGAGTGAGCACGTGTTCTGTGTGGCTATCACATTCAAAGTAACTAAGCAAGTAGAGCAACGAATCTGCATCAGATTTTGAGTTAAGCTTCAACATTCCTCTGTAGAAACTATTTGGATGATTTAGAAGGCTGCAGCTATGGGCAACTGGTGATTGGCATTTTCATCACAACAACTTGCATCTTGTCTCATGCAGGGTTTTTGGCAAAACATCAAATCACCCAGGTGACTCAGCCTCCCACCACAGCCGAAATTTGGTGCCCTGTAACTTCTGGTTTTTCCCAAAACTACAATCATCTTTGGAAGGAAAGAGATTTCAGATCATCAATGAAATTCAGGAAAATACGACATGGCAGCTGACGGCGATTGGGAGAACTGTGGGAGGTCCCAAGGTGCCTATTTTGAAGGGGACTGAGGTATCATTGTCCTGTGTACAATGTTTCTTGTATCTTGTATCTTCTTCAATAAATGTCTCTATTTTTCACATTACACGGCTGGATGCTTTCTAGACAGACTTGCATGTTGGGAATGGCTGGTGGAGGCTAACATTGAATTATTACCATCATAAAAGATCACTTTATGCTTCCTATTCCAATATACATAGGCTTTTATCAGCTTTTGTTGTTTTTTTTAATTATTATATGCTCCATTTGTAAGCTCATCTTTCCCCACAATTTCTGAGGCAGTCATTTTTTTATATCAGGAATTCATAGATCTAACTGCATTCTCCAGCTTCTGTATATGTAAATAAATTCTTTCCTCAGGTAATTTACTTTGTGTGAATCCAAACTAATCTTTATTCCTAAACATCATAGTTTTAACCCAGTGCTAAGAAAATTCAAACAGTCCAAATGTGGTATTGATATCTGAAGTCCAAAACCAAACTCACTCTCTTTATTTTTATCTCTCCATCCCCAGATCTTCTTCTTCTCGTAGGTTCTGCCTGGGTCTCAGCACCACTCCATGTCCCAGTTTGAGGAATCAATAATTTTCACTCAGTCTTTTCTCTTACTATGTACAGCTAATTTGTTTTCAAGTCCTGATGAGTTTAACCTTCATGTCCTATTGAGTTGACTTCTTACATACGACCCTTCCCCTCTGTTTCACTCTACTCCTTGAGCGCGTGCATTCAGCATCTCTGTATTTGACCACCACAGTGACTTTTGTTTTTTTCTTTCAGTCCATAATCCCCTCCTTTCTTGAAACATATATGATATCATTTTTTTACCTTAAGAAATCACATTATTTCTATCGCTTAATATGTATTCAAGATTCTGACATCTCCTGCTTTTCCACTTTCCACCTCTCTTTCCACTGATCTTCCTCCCCATTCCTTCTAAATCAAATCCTACACCAAATGTATCCATTTTAATTAACTGGAAGTGAGTGCCTGAAACAATATGTTTTAAGAAGTACCATGACAGATTGGCCGTGTCCACCGTGAAGGGGTGGTGGTAATGGCAGCATCTATGAAAGACCATTGCTTTTCATTTTACTGCACAAATTGAATATTTATATTTTCCTAACCCTTTGCTTTGGTATCCTGTGAATTTCGTATCCCTAGTCATGGGCACTGCTTCTCTTTTTTGATGCTTTCACAGTTATCTTTTCAAAAGTAATTTAATAAATGCTATTTTAACAGAGGATGGGCATACAAAAACAATCAGGTCCATACCTTACCTCATATACCAAATGTGTATGAAAGATCAAAGACAAAGGTTAAGAGGTACAGCTATATATGTTAGAATGTAACATGAGAAGAATTCATTTATAGTCTTGGAGTGGGGAAAGTCATTTTAACTATGATTTAAATTCCTGAAATCATAAGAGAAAGATGGGTTAAGTTTAACTCTCTCAAAACCAAAATCAACTATAAGGTAAAAACAAGCCAACGACTAACAAAAAACTCGACAACACTGTAAGCAAATGCAGAAGATTGGGAGAATCACTGGCAACTCATATAAAAAAGTACAATAATTTTCATACATGAAGAGCTTTTAGAAATCAACAAGGAAATTCTTTACTAACAAGGAAATTACTACCAACTCAATATAAAAATGGGCAAGAATGCACAGGGTGCTGTGAGAGGCACTGGGTTGGAAACCACAGAAAGGTGAGACAATGCCTGCCTTTAGTAGTTGAGATAGAGAGGTGGAGATAAACACATTTACAATTATAAGGCAGAATGTGGTCTTTGCCTTCAGAGTCACAAAGGAAGTTGTGTGGGATTTAAAGCAATGAAGAATTCTTAAGGGTATTAAATATCTGAAAAATTCAGTAGTTGAAAAGGGATTTTTAAAGAGTGATATGATTTTCCCAAGAAAGGGCAGGGTATTTAATTGAGAAAATCAAATTCCTGCAGGGCCAGAGGCAGGTTACCGACACAGTAGTCTCCCATTATCTGAAGGAAACACCTTCCCAGAACCCCTGGCTGATGCCTGAAACCATGGATAGTGTTGAACTTTATATATACAAACTATGGTTTTTCCAATATGTACATATGTATCATAAATTTAATTTATACATTAGACACAGCAAGAGAACAATAACAAAATAACAATAAAATAAAACAATTATAATGATATACTACAATAAAAGTTTTGTGAATCTCTCTCTCTCTCTACCTCTCTCTACCTCTCTCTCTCTCTCTCTCTCTTTCTCTCTCTACCTCTCTCTCTCTCTTTCTCTCTCTACCTCTCTCTCTCTCTCTACCACTCTCTCTCTACCTCTCTCTCTCTCTCTCTCTACCTCTCTCTCTCTACCCCTCTCTCTCTCTACCCCTCTCTCTCTCTCTGATATGATACCCGGAATGGCCGCTAAGTGATGAACGGGCAGGCAGTGCACAGAGCATGGACACGCTGGACAAACGAATGATCCTTGTCCAGGAAGAACAGTATGAGATTTTCATCATGCTACTTGAAGAAGTTCATTCTTTAAAACTTATGAACCATTTATTTCTGGAATTTTCCATTTAATATTTCAGACCACCATTGACTGTGGGTAACTGAAATGGTGAACAAAGGGAGACTACTAGATAAATAGATAAATGAATGGATTGCCAAATGCACACTGATTAAAAACAGTATCTACTGACTTCTGGTAAAGATGGCGGCAACGGCAGACATGATTTGCTACTTTGCACAACCAGATCAAAATTACAACTGAAACATAGAATAACCATCACTCAGGAACGTCAGAAATTGAGCTCAATGGAAGTATGACAACCATGAAATCAAGCTGAATGGAAGTCTGGCAACTACGGAAATGAGGAAAGCACAATCACCCAGACAGATAGGAGGGGAGCAGACGCAGAATGGGCTGGTTGCACACCCACATGGATGAAAATTCGGAAGGGATATATTGGGAGCGAGGAGTCCCAACACTCACCAGTCCCCCCAGAACCAGGGTTCCAGTGCCAGGAAGATAAGTTCCCACAACTTCTGGCTGCAAAAACTGGTCAGTGGAAGAAACTGCTGGAGCCTCAAGTAGTTCCTCTTAAAGAACCCACACATGGACTCACCTAAATCAGACTAACTCCCTCTGAGCTCCAGCACTGGGGTAGCAGCTTGGAAGACACCGGTGGAATACAAGGAGAAATTGAAGTGTCTGGCATCAAGGTGAGCAGAAGCCATTGTCCCTTTGCTAAACCCTCTCCCAACAGAGCTGGAAAGCTGGTGCCATATCTGAAACTCCATCAACCTGGCTAACACTGTTTGACCAGTCTTGGAGATCCCCAGAGGCTCCACCCCACCCAACTTATGGGCCCACCCAAGCTTCTTTTCCATAAGAATGGCTGGTCTTGGCTCCTAACTCCTATCAAACAAGAAACAGCTGGTTTCAGTGAGCACTAGAGGCAGCCAGATTAGATTCACAGCTTGGCTTTGCCTGGGAATCTCCAAGTCCAGCACAAGTAGAAGCCACCTCAGATTGCTTTATAGCTCGGGCAGGGTGGCCCAGGGCAAAACACAGGTGGAAACTGACCTTTCCTGCACCAACTCAGGAAACCTCAGGGCCAGCACACCCAGTGGACAGCTACAGACCTTGTCTGAGCACCACCTCCCTGCCCCTGCATAGCTGACCCTTCATGGAGGGCCGAGGTTGGTGGTCAGTGGTCACAGCCAGTCCTTGCAGCTGATTGGCCTGGGTGAATCCCTCCCATTGATCTGCCATCAGCAACCAAGGCTCAACTACAAGAGGAGGGTGTACTCAGCCCACGCAAAGGGTGCACCTCGAGTACCCAGCTTGGGTGATAGGGGAGGCTGTGACACTGGACCCTACAGGACACCTACTACATTACGCCACACTACCAACACACAGAGTCAAAGCAGCTCTACCTCATACATAGAAACAAACGCAGGGCGACTGCCAAAATGAGGATGGCCCAAATGAAGAACAGATCAAAACTCCAGAGAAAGAGCTAAACATAAAGGAGATAAGCAGTCTCTCAAAGACAGAGTTCAAAACTGGTTATAAGGAAGCTCAAGGAACTTAGTGAGGACCTCAGCAGCATAAAAAAGACCCAGGCAGAAACGAAGGCTATACTAGTTGAAATAAGAACAATTTACAGGGAAACAACAGAACAGTGGTGTGCTGCAGCCTGTCAAGGCCTGGCAGGTCCACGGCATTCGGGCAGATGGAAAATATTCACGGAGCCATTGGGATGCCTGGCATGCCTTTATTCATGGGTGGGCGAGCCACACATGCTGCAAGCCATGTCTCCTTGCATGTCTCTGTGTGGCACATGTCGTGGCCCCTTGCTCCCCCAGTGTGGCACTCGTTAGAAGCTCCTACTGCCTTAAGAACTGAGGAGAACACAGCTGGCTTTCAGCCAGAAAATTACATAACATAGCATAATTCTGCTCATGTGAGCCCACTTCATGTTATGGAAAACATTTTATCAGCCCCCCCGCCCCCCACAGGCTATGGGAACACTGCTTCCCGTAGTTACCCAGACACCTGAACGAGGAAGTCTGGCTTCCACACTTACCCTACAAATGGATGAAGCCAAGAATCAAATCAATGATTTGGAACATAAATAAGCAAAAAACAACCAATCAGAACAACAAGAAGAAAAAAGAATCCAAAAAAATGAGGGTAGTACAAACAGCCTCTGGGACAACTTCAAGAGGTCCAAACTCACATCAGAGAGGTCCAAAAGGAGAAGAGAAAGAGCAAGACATTGAAAATCTATCTAAAAAAATAGTAAAAGAAATGCTCCCTAATTTGGTGAAGGAAATAGATGTGCAAGTCCAAGAAGCACAGAAAGTCCCAACTATAATGGATGCAAAGAGGTCCTCTTCAAGACACGTCATTATTAAAAGGCCAAAGGTTAGAGATAAAAGGATACTCTTAAAAGCAGCCACAGAAAAGAAGTTAGTTACCAGATGGTTGCCAGATGGGAGGGGTGAAGGGGGAAAATGGGAGAAGAGGTGAGGGAATTAAGAAGTACAAACAGGTAGTTACAGAGTAGCCATGGGGATGTAAAATACAGTATAGGAAATGGAGTAGCCAAAGAACTTATACACATGACCCATAACCATGAACAATATTGGGGGGATTACCTGAGGGAGTAGGGGTCGCTGGGTGGAGGGAAGCAAAGCGGAAAAAATCAGGACAACTGTAATATCACAATCAACAAAACATAATTTAAAACAGCAGGCTCTAGAGGTTCTTAAACTGGGCAGCATATTAATATTACCTGGAAGAGTTTGAAACCCCCACGTGCAGGCCATAACACAGGCCGATTCCATCAGAACGCCAGGACGGGTGTTGGAAGAGGGGGAAGGAGAATGGACTGGGTGGAACCCAGGAACCTGTGGTTTCACAGAACTGCCCAGATGATAACAACACGGATAACAACAGCATTGTCATCATCCGTGACTTAAAAATGCAGAATCCCAGGCCCCACCCTGGACTTACAAAATCAGAATCTGCATTGTAACAATATCTCCAACGATTTTCATATACACTGTAAAATTTGAGAGTCCCTGCTCTGGAGAACTTGACTCTCTTCCAAGGGAGTGGCCATTCATTATGTATTATCGGTGTGCCCCTGAGGAAATGCAGTCCCTGTTTTGCAGGTATTTTAATTTTTCCATGTGTACCGCTGGCAACAATGCAAATAATTGATATCAGGTGGAAGCCATCAAAAGATGGCGGGGGCCTCCCAGTGTGTTAGAGAGGGAATGGTGGATTGGTGGAGTTTGTCTAAAGGCAGACGTTTTTTTTTCATGGCGGGTGTTTGGTATTTGCTTAAAAAACATTTTTGAGCTGCAAAAGCATCCCTGCCTACATTATAGTGCAGCGAAGTTCAGTATGTCACACTGCTCTCGCGTAGGGGGTAGGCGTTGTGGAGTACCCCTAGCCCAGACTCTCCTTCTCAAGTCCCTTAAGCAAAATGTAAAGGGTATTTTGGTGATAAAGCCATAAAGGTTTGGAGGGCTTGGGATGCTGAGTAAAGCTTATCTGAATGTTGATAACGTCAAGTCACTCAATATTTCTAAAGCCAGGGTTATAACTGCAATACAAACAAAAAAAGAAAATCTGCTCCCTCATGATATGTTGGGAAATGACGGAAAGCATGAAGGGAACAGTTGAAGACTGTTCCCACAGATACTGAGCTCCTACGGTGTATCAGGTGCTATTCCAAGTCGTTTAATTTCATCCCTTGGGTGATATTTCCAGTCGGCCAGCTTCCTGGAAAGTTTATGTCACTGTTGCTAGAATGAATGATCTCACAAGATAAAAGTGTGGCAGCGTCAGAGCAACCCAGGGCTCCGAGGAGAGCTCAGCAGCGTGCCTTCACATCCAGGACCCCCGAGACTGGGAGCCGAAGACAGGGAGGCAGGGGAGCTCAGAAGTGGTGAAGACACCCTTCAGAGGTCTCTCTCTCCCCACCGCTCAAGACTTTAACACCAGTTACAAAACTTTAAATGGCAATACTAGCATGTGGCTGTCAAAGAGTAATAAATATCAGCAACCATGTTCTCTTGCCCCCACAACCCTTCTGTGATCTGCCATTCTTTTTAAAGTTGTTTCACTGAGTAATGTTGTAACCTACCTGTTGAAATATTACATAACATCACTTCTATGGATAAATAAACAGATAAGTTACCAATGAAAAATCAGTTTAAAATCTTAATCGGTTGAATCTCCACTGCACTAAAATATCCCTAATTATTTCTGAAACACACGAGGCATTTGTAAATAATCCATAAGAGCAAAAATAAAAAAAATGACAGAATGGGGTTCTGCAAGCAGTTTTTTGATAGAAGTTGTTTTAAAAGAAATTTCTAAGCACTTAAAAAACTTTTAATGCTCAAAGAATATAGTCCCGAAGAACAGCTGCACTATTCCTTCATGAGTTTATGGAGCAGGCATATATTTTGTTTTTTAGCTGTGCACAGCATGCTTGTTAACAAAGGAAAAGAGAAACAATGTAATGCATTAGGCGAGGCACACAGAGAGGACAAAACAGAAAAATAAATTTCCTTTTGTGTTAAAAGGAAACAGAAACATATTTTTCTATCATCAAGAAGGAAGAAAGACATCTCTGAACATGAACGAAAATATTTTCCCAGCAGTGAGCTGGGGGCCTCTGGGGTGGGCATGGGGAATAAAAGGGTATCAAGTCAGGAAGAATTGTTTTGGCCCTGGCGAACAGAAGTTCGATTTCTATAACAAATCAATCCACTTACAGGACGTGTTTAACTTCACCTGTTGGGAGATAGGTTCAGTCCTTTCTTCTTTGAATGAACAGGAAAGGCTATCAGCTCTCCGGCTGCCTCCCACCACAGGAATGTGGGCAATCTCTCTACAGAGCTGTTTTGAAAACCCATAGCACTTAAAGGAGCTGTATCAACAGGTTCCTCATGCTCCCTAACACTGAGCCAATTGTAAATGCTGAAAGGGAACCTTGAACAAGTTAAACACTATCATAGGAATTCAAAACCAGCTCTAGCTCGAGTGGGTTTTTTTTTTTCTAAATAGAATCACAATTTATATTTTTATCACTTCAGTCTTTTGAACCCAGAAGTATGGAGCTAACAAAGGGCTATTTCCTCACAGCTTAATACAAAGCATGTTTTAAGGAAAGCCTGAGAGTCGGCCTTGATGTCGGTTAGGACAGAGAATTCTTTTCCAGATGGAGCTCCTAATATGGTTTTTAAGAAAACTCAGGAGACTCAAACATGTCCTTCCAAGCAACATAATAAATGCCAAGCCTTTTATGTATTAATTATCTAATGCATTTCTATGGCCATTGCCCTTCAACACAAATAGTTACCTTTTCTCTCTAAACTTTCACATATGTATGCATATATACTTTCCATTCTGTCTTTAAATAAAACTGCTCCCAGCTCATGAATGGTGAGAAGCACTCATTATAGAAGCTTCAACTCATCTAGCCCTAATGCTAGCTGTAAGTCATAGGAAAATTCTAATCATATTTTAAACTCCTACCTATGACTGTTAAAACTGGAATTTGAACCCTGGCTGGTGTGGCTCAGTGGATGAAGTGCTGGCCTGAGAACTAAAAGGTTGCAGGTTCAATTCCCAGTCAGGGCACATGTCTGGGTGCAGGCCAGGTCCCCAGTAGGGGGTACATGATAGGTGACTACACACTACTGATGGTTCTCTTCCTCCCTTTCTCCCTCCCTTCCCTGCCCTCTAAAAATAAATAAATAAAATATTTTAAAACTCAAACAAACTGGAATTTGGTTAAAGTGTTGATGTCCAGAATTGACTTGCAATGCCTGCACAGCTATTAGTCACTATTGTCACAGCATCTGCAATCTACTCTACAGTACTCTGCGTCTACTCTACTGTAAGAGGCAGCTCCTCTTAAGAGGAAATGTCTTGATATTATTTGATTTACCATGAAGCATCTTAAACCACATTTGGCATGGACTTAATTGGAAGTGACCAATGATTTCAAACACTGAGCACACAAGTTTTAAAAAGTCAACATTCCCAAAATGAACACACAATTAAAAAGAAAACTATCCGTAATCTTAATGATAGAAATGAAAATCTTTATAATAAAAAATAATTACTGAGCAAATAATTTGCTTATTACTATGTACTGATTATTTTTATTGACCAGTTTCTTAGATGATCTGTATATAAAAATTAGGAAGGGACAGTGTTTAGGTAGTCATCTGTGTAACTTATTAATGTAGTAGATTTTAGGGCTCAATGGAATAAACTTGAATGTTGATGACTTTCATATTTGAAGAAGCAAATTAAGTAGCAACAAAAGCAGAACAATCTAGTAGAAGTGGAAAAAGGAAGAAAATTGGTAAACGTTAGCAATGGAGACTCATAGCAACAGTGCACAAAACAGTGAACACTTAAAGATATATTTCACTATTTTCCTCAGTCTCCTTGGGATTTGTTCAGCTTGGACTCTTCATGAAGTTAGAGAGAGAGAGAGAAGGAGAGAGAGAGAGAAAGAAATCCTTGTAGAAAAAACACTAGAAGTCAAATATCCTAGTGAACTTGGTCTGGAATTTGTACTTGACATTGTGATTTTATCACCTCTTAAAGGGATATGACAAAGCTCTTTAAATAATTTCCAAAGGGCATGGAGTATTTCCAAAAGTGAGGTAAAGAAGTCTGTAATCATGTAAGCATTACTTATTTAGCCACTGCCAATTAAGATGGTCAGATACCTCTATAAAATGGGAATTATGAGTTTAAGGTTTTAGATTAACATGCCTACACATTTCCCTTCCTCCCTCTCTCTTCCTCTCCACCCCCTCCCTCCCAGACTTCTCTCTCTGTTTCTTTTAATTTGAAAACAAGATTTGAGTTGTCCTTTAATTCTCGTGCCAATGTAACCTGAAGAACTAATGTGGATTAAGATGAACTGGGAGCCTGTAAACCCTCCCCACAATTCTATTTACTTCAAAGAGGGAGCTTGGAGAAAATTAAGAATCCACAGTGATGATCAAGGCAGCTTTACTTAAAATAGCCAAATAATGAAAACAACACAAATACTCATCTACAGGGAAGGCCAAATTGTGGTATATCCATAAAATGAAATACTGTATAGCAACAAGCCAAATTATTAATACATGGAACAATATAATTGAATCTCACTGACTTAATTTTGATCAAAATGAACCACACAGCAAAGAGTACACAGCTTATGATTCCATTTTATACAAAGTTCAAAACCAGCAGAGTGGTTTACGAGAGAGGGGTTCTTACCGTTTGGGAAGGGACACCAGGGAGCCTTCCGGGTGCTGAAAATGTCCTAATCTCGGTATTGTTGAAGTATCCGGGTTTATCAATATACAAACATGCACTGAGCTTTACACTTTAAGATTTGTGTACTTCCCTGTGTATATGTTACCTGCAATTAAACTTTAAAAAACAAAATTAAAAGAAAATTCACAGCAGAGGAAGAAAATAGAAGTTAAAAGCTTCCACCAAAATGCCGACGGGTTCAACAAAAGTGAAAGAAAGAGAGCGTCCCATCTTTAAAAATGCAGAGAAATAACCTTTCACCAGGGGACAGAAAATGACCAATCTGTTTTTCTTTTAACATTCCTTAGCTCATTAAGTACAGAATGCAGAAAGAGAAGGACAATCAAAGAATGATTAAGTCTCTCCAAAAAACAAGTCAGATTTGGGGACTTAAGTTTTAGAGTTTTTTAGTTAGGGAGTCTCCGGAATCCTTACAGAAAGTAGACAGATTCTCTTGGAGGGAGATTGTTGTAAAGAGAAACCAGGAAGAAAGAGGAAGTCAACTATTTGGGTTTCAGGTAGAGCACTCAAGTTTGGCCTCACGTTTATTTTATTGTTCAACACTATGGGAAAGGAGGGAGGGCTGTGGGCAGTACCGCCCAGACTTAGGGTGGCCAACACACAATACCGTACACATATGATGTATAATAGAACTGTATACCTGAAACCTATATAATTAACCGATGTCACCCCCATAAATTAAATTAAAAAAAAAAAAAAAGAAGTACTGTCCAGGACTGAAAGGGGTGTATGTGGTTGGACTTGCCTGTGTTCTCTGTGAAAAACCACATGATGGATCTGGTAGATTGGGAGCAGATGAAAGAGAAACCCCATTTTATTTTAGTCAAATTCTCTTGATATAATGTACGTGCTCTTCTTTTTTATAGAATGGTGGCAAAGCAAATCCCTATTTCCTATCCACTTTTATTTCCTCCAAGCTTTTTAGAAACACCATTCATTCTTTCGTCTTGTTCACCTGCCTCTAGACACTCCCCTAGAGCTGGCAGACCATGTCTAACAGCAGAGGCTGTGACTGGTGATGAATGTGTGGACGGACTGTGGCGTGGCTTTTGAGCTTCATGTTCTGTCATTCTGACACTGTCTCTGAATTTTTAACTAGACTGCTGCCTCATCTGCCACTCAAAGTACTGCCATTACAACCTGGCTGCACTTATGAAATTACTTTAAAATCCCAGACTAAAATTAATGGAGAAAATTATGGACAATGCTACACTTGAGCATTTCATTTAAATAATACACAAGGAGGAAGGGCTAAAAATTTAGAACCTCTTTATATGATAGGTGTTTTATATACATTATCACACTTAACCCTCTTGAACCTCTAGAAGCTAAAAATCAGTACCACCATTTTGTACGAGAAAATCTCAGGCTTCAAGGAATAAAAACACTAAACGTGGGCAGCCAAGGTTGAACCCAGGTCCATCTGACTCCAAAATCATTTTACCTCACTACTGCTCAGGCAAGGCACTTTCTCAACGCACACAGAGCTGAATTATTCTTCTATCCTATGAAAAGAACATGCATGGTGAATTACATCAGCTAGAATAGATAGTTCATCTCCTTCAGGGCACAGGTGATTACTCATCTCTTCGTGGGGCATTGAATAGTACCTCAATGTGTTAGGGGCACACTTCCAAATAGGCGCACATGAGATGAACGGTGATGTTTTTCCTAAATCACACACATACACTACACACTTTCTCAAAGCATGCATAAGCATCTACATATCATTGTCATTACGGACTCAAATTCCTGCAGAAAAAATACAATTTACTCATTTAATTAAAAAGTCGGTAAAAGGGACAGTTACACACCAACTGATAACATAACCCAAAGAATAAAAACTTGGATAATGAGTTACATTTGCTGGTCTTCTATGCTTTAAAGGCACATGGGCCAATATTTCTGTTATACCAGAAAAAGAAGCAAAGATGGAGTCTTTTATGGTATAACTGACCCTAAACATGGAATCACTTCAAATAACAGAACATGCACACACACGATGCTCTGCTGATAAAAGATGGAACCTAAATGAGCAGTCTAAAATCCAACTGTTAGTACAATTACGCTCTGATGACCAGTTCTTTACAACAAAGAATCCAAAAGCTGACTGAATACTTGTTCTTTGCTGGACTGGTCATCCCCACCGCCCATTTTATTTTAGTTCCTTTGTTAGGAAGAAAAGCAAGATTTAAATTCTTAATACTGAAACTAGCTTATTTACTTTTAAATTAAGTCACTTTGTCTCTGGAAGAATTGCACCTGAGTCTTTAGTTCCATATTGTTGACGAGTCTTTGCAGTTAAAGACATGCAGATTTCCAAGGTGATGTGCTTGTTGTTAAATTTCTACTAGTGAGATTTTCAGTTTGCTGGATGTTGAATAATCAGAATTTAAAGTTAGATCACAGAATAAAAGGACTTCTTATACAGGTTCATTGGGTTTTCAGGTGGAATTATCCAGGCTTTCAAGGGTTATTGCTGTGTTTCTGCTTCAGAACTCTAGGATGAGTTTGCCTATGATCCTGAAGTAATTAATTTCCATTAACTATAAACTTCTCTGGCTAGGCCCATTTATGAGATTGCAAGAAAGAAACCAGTATTTCTTTCTTTCTATATCTTCTCTCTCTTATTTTGTTCATGTTATTACAGTAAACAAACATTCCTGAAATTTCAATATTGTATATCTATGCACCGTAAATGTTTTCTTCATTATTACAAAATACTTACTCTTGCTGTTTACTTTTGTGGTTCTCCACAATTTTTTGAGTAGTCGTTTCTTGTCAAAAGGAATGCCTACATTGGCTTATTGTGGGGGCAAATTACTTCTTTTGAATCATTTTGGGTTATTTTTGAGAACAGTCTCCAACTCACCCCTGCATAAAATCCCTTCTCTACATTACGGTTCTTAAACTAATCTGTCTTTGCACATAAACCTCCTTCCTACTTCTGCCTCTCCCTTTTTAATGCTTTCCACAGTCTCAGCACTCTCTTAATTTTAACTCACATTTTCTTCTAGTCCTTCGTATAAATTTACACATTTCTTCTTTTTGATTGGTTGCCACTTTGTTCTACCTTAAAGTCTTGAAAGTTTTTACTTTTCATCCCAATTGAATCCCCTGGTCATGCCAATTCATTAATACACTAAAAGCTTATTGCATGGCAGACTCTCCAAATGTGACACCTCCTGGTGTGTGTCTGTCACTCACTATACTGATCCTTGTAGTACTGAAGACAGTGTTACCCCGAAATTAACTATTAAAATAAATGTTCATCTGTTTAGCAACTAGCATATACTTCACTAAATAACTATGCCATTTTGGAAAAAGTAAGTGGTAACACACACACACACACACACACACACACACACACACACACCCCCCAAACCTACCCTTTGAAGATTTCAATAGATGCTTTTGGATCTTTACCTCTTTATTTCAGCTTAATCCAAGTCAGGTCGCAGCTGTAGAAGCCTGTCAGGACCAGAGGCTGCAGAGACCCCAAATGGAAGGGTAAAGCAAATCCCTCCTTCTAAATGTACATTCATTTAAACTAGTTGGAGTGCTAGGGTTTTCATACCCTAAGCTTTCTATAAACTGTTTTCCTCACAGCATGAGCAGTAACTGTTTTCGCCAGCCAGCGAGGATCTTGGGTTTCCCTCCTTTTAAAGCTTCAAGTTGTTCTTCAGTTATCCTTTTTATGTTGTGTAACCCTCAGGGGTTATATCCGACTTTCATATTTAATGTATTTTAATTCAGCCTGTGATGATCTATATATGCATTCATGAGCTCATCTTCCCCTTAGGACTTGAACAGGTAACAGAGATTAAGTTGGCTTTCTTTACTACTTCCTGGCAAATGCAAGGCTTGACTTCATGAATACCTTTATTTCTGCGCTTGCATCCAAAAGTTTTGGGGAAAGTGTAATTACTTGATTAAATAAATAAAACACGGTCTTTTGGACTGATCTTTTTCATAATACCATGACTATAGTGAACTGGCGACACATACACCCTGGCTTTTCCTTTTCTTTATGCTCCAACTTTTTTATTCCTTTGAGTGACCCCTTTGAAATCTAGAAAGGCTTGCCCCACTTTCTCAGAGTCTGTGTTATGCCCCTACTCCACCGGAGAATATTTTGTAAGTAGTTTGTCTGTCTCATTGGCACAGGAAAAACAATGCATTTTTGATCTGAGGAAAAAGAAAAGTACTTTCCCCTTCCATCACTCTTCTTTTGGAGAGGGAAGTGGGGATGAAAGGGAGACGCGAGTGGAAGAGAAGTCATGCCCCAAACAGAAACCCAGAAGCTTCACTGCCCTGTGTGTGCTACCTTCAAGGAGGTCGTGGTCTGGAGGCATTCTTAACTGAAGTGATATTCCTGCCCCCACCAATCACCGACCACTTAAGTACTCCCCACTCCCTGTTCCCTAGCTGAGATCTCCTCCCTCATCTAAATACCTGTCCTGCTCCATAAAGAGTCATTTCTGTATTGTCTGCTCTCTCCATTAAGATTCTGCTACTCTCTGTACTCTCTGCCTATAGCACCTAGCCTGGTCCGAGACTTTTAATAAATGTTTACTAAATTGAAATAAATTGCTTGACCTTGCTTAAGATTCCTTTTTCTAGCACATTGAAAACGTTTATTTTAGTTAACACCTTCATCTTTACTGCATGTTATTAAGGTATAGTGACCAAAAACAATATAAAGAAAAGTAACATGGATGACTTTGAAACTCATAATTATAAGAAGTTATAATACTTTTTTCTGAACGAGCTCAAAGTTAACTGTTCTTAATGTTTGGTAGTGTAGGCCTTGAGATGCAGACAGAAATGTTTTTCTGATTTTAATTACTTTCTGGCTAGCAGGGATGGTAATCAAGGGTCATTAAAATATATTAATTAAGTGCAAGTTTCAAAGTTTCCTAAATAAAATAAAGCTTAAGCTTGTCTTCAGCCATATCTACATTGTGCACAGGGTCACAAAAAATTGATGAATCTCTGGATTGCATGCCTCCATGTTGCCCCTCATTCAGATCTGGAACAGCCATAGATTCAGTTGCCTCCAGTTTTTCATCTGCAAAATTCGCTGGGGTCAAGGGAAGGAGAGACAGAGGCGGGGAACCAATAACGCAGAGCTCCCTGTACTCTCCCCCGTGCGCCTGTGCTGGAATCTGCAAGGTGAGCTGCCAAACCATCAGCAGTGAGACAGAGAAAAGAAAGTGCAAGTCCTGCTGGTAGGAGGCTGGTGTGTCAGGTTGGTTTATGAAGAGACATCAGGACTTTAATAAACAAAAGATCAAAATATACCATTATACCTGGGTCTTGTTTTAAATGATTAAGATTATTAGATTTGTAACCTTGTGGAGTCAACTTTATTTATCTCTATTTCTTCCTGTCACCTAGACCCTCAACACATATGTTTAAATGGAGAATTTTAAAAGTTGTAATGCATTTGCATATATTGAAATGCTATATATGTATATACACATTATACATATAGATGTGTATATATATATATATATCTTAAATAATCACCATAATGTTTTACCTAGCAAGTAAATATATAGCATGGGTATACATGAAATTGGTCATGAAAGGTTTTTCGATCATTTGGGATGAGAAAATTTAATACATATTTGTGATATTAGGTTCAAGGAGCAGTTTCCTGTGCTTTTTTTTCTGGAAGTGGCTAACGTTTCCAGGCTGACAGGTCTCTGGGCCACCATCACAGAAGACTCAGAACTGAAAGGCTAAATGACTAAAACTTTGGGGGAAAAAAACTTCCACCAGAGACTGAGCGGCGTTTGCTGTCGAGCTGTATCACCAGACCCTTCATGCCTTGCTGAAGGTGAGAAATAGCCAGCACCCGGCCAGGAATGTGGAAGCCATGTGATAGAGAGCTCTGTCCAAGGTGCAGAGAGTAAGCACCAGCAAGGAAGCAAAATAAGGTAATGGACGTGAAGGACGTGATTTACCAGATTAGGATGCAGGCAGGACCAGAAATCCTCTACCGTCTGGAAAGACCAAATGTAGATGGGCCCATTAGACGCAGGCTGAGGGAGCCTGTGATTCATGCTTGCACTTCGCATCCCTTGCTCCATCTCGCATGTTCAAGATAAAGACATGTTCGATAATGTGTAAGAGTGTGGTATTTGAGGCTGGACAGACCTGGGTTTGAGTCCCCATGTTGTCATTTATTGTATTAGTTGTATAACTGCCACTGCCACCCTCATACCCGAGTCTCAGTTTTCCTATTTGTGAAATGAAATAGTAATTATACCTACTTCACACAGTACTTGCTGTACAGGTCCAACGACATAATGTATGTAAATAAAGCACTTAGCACAATGCCTGCCATTCTCAGTGGATGCCATCTAAAAACAACAACAAAAAAATCAACTGCTCAGTCGTTCACATCTGTAAAAAAAGGTAAAAGTCAAGGAAAGCCCATTGTAGTATGAGAAATCGAACAGATTGTGTCCCTCTGATCAATGGTGGCTGTCCACCCTGTCTTCTTGTTATTTTAGATTGTCTTCATACCTCCCATTCTTGCTGCTGTCTGAGGTTGCTAAGGACAGTCCTTCATCCAACAAATATTTAGTAAATGCCAATTCTGGGTTGCATAGCCACTGTGTGTTGGCTGTGTATTGGTATCTCACAAAGACAGTTGAAAAAATCGGTAATGAACAAGATAAACACACAAATACAATAATTGTCACATATAAAGAAAAAAAATGGGACTCTACTCTAGATGGATTGGCCAGGGAAGACTTCTCTGAGAATGAGAAATTTAAGCTAAGAGACGGAATTTAAGAAAGAACAGATATAGTTTTTTCCTACTTTATGGCCTTTCTCTGCAGCACTTGTGACAATTGCCAACCCTTATCCGTCCAGTAACTAACTCCTCTGTGGTTCCTGGCTATCACAGTCTAGAGGTGATCCCAAGAAATACTCAGGACAGATTATGTCCTGGTAAGGGTGATTCTATGTAGAATTAAGCACCTGACACCTGTATAATTTTGTTAACCAGTGTTACCCCTAGTAAATTCAATTTTAAAAAAGAATGATTCTAGGGCCATGGTCATCGACGTAACCAGAGGGCAGCCACATACACACTTGTGCAGGCTGTTCCTATAAAAGGTCACCAGGCAAGCCAAGAGCCCTAACACAGGGCCTAATCCATCTACCTCTGAGGAAGGGGTGCCTTTTCTACTTCAGGCAAGAACTAGCCAGTGGCCACATGCAGCCTCAAAATGGAAGAGTACATTAACATTTCTTTCAGTTACCAGACAAAGGAAAGCACACTCAAAGCCCGTGAAAGGTTTTTCAAAAGCAGACAGGCACTAAAGACTCCAGGTGCCACTCAGAACAGCCCGACTTAATTCCTAAGTATAGGTGACATAGAGGACCCATATTTCTGTAGACCAGCGCCATTATTTATAACCCACATTTCAGGAGAGAGCGTATTTCCTCCTCTTGGCATCAGCGGAGTCAGGGATTGTGCTGGCTTACTAGCTGCATGGAGCACTGGAGGTCCTAGAGGCTAGGGGACAAGTAGCTTGGGCCCCCATTGCCTAAGTCCTCACACAACCCGCTTCTTTCAAAAGTGTTCCCACAAGGGGCTTCTGTCGGGCAGTGCTGGTCCCCGAAGCTGGGACTAATGGCCTCCTTCCCAGGCTCTCAAAACTGAGCAGTTCTTGTTGCCTTTGAATTGATTCTCATTCATATCAGAGCAGAGTCATTCTTCCTGGTTATCTAAAGAACAAGCCACAAAGACCCCTTTGTAGGAGTAATTAAAGAAGAAATAGAAGGAAAATGTAGAAGACCATGACCTAAAGACGAGTGTGTCGAGTCAAAGTGTGCATACTTAGAAAAGTATCTAACTAAAATCAAATAGTTCGGGGTTGGGGGTGGGGGGAATGAGGGGTAAAGTTTTTATAGAGAATTGCATTAAATTAGTTTCAATAGGTTTAATCCCCCAAATCCACACATAATATTCTCTTGGCCAGATTTCTTACATATTAAAACTTGGAATTATGAAGGTAAATTCGCAGGTTAAGGCATGTTTTGGCCTAATTAGCAACCCCTTAGACTAGCAAGGGAGAGTCTGATTTTAAAGATAGCAGTTATACTTAAGGCAGAACTAAGAAAACTGGCCAGACCTGATCCTTATCAAGGTTTTCTTGGAGGGAGTTAAAAAAGAAAAATAAGAAAACTGTATTCGTCTCTTAGAGAACTGAAACAACAGAAAGCAGAGCTGGACATTAATAATGCACTAATTTTACGTGGATTTTGCTGTATTAATGAAGAAAAATTAACTCTCCTACTACTTTGGAGACTACTCAAGTTATAACTCTAGCTACTAAATTTCACAATTACAAGGCAGTTATAGTCTCCATCCAGAAATCCTGGTTTTCTGACATGCAAGTGTGTCTACGATAATTCCAAGGAGTGTTGTAAAAGACTCAAGATAAAACTAATGTCAATTTGCCCAATTTTTTAAAAGAAATAAATATGAAATACAACTTTTGGGGAGAGTGGAGAGGCTACTCTAAAAAGACTGATAATCTTGATTGCAAGAACTACCATTTTTATTCTGGGGCCACAGATATGACTGATAACTCTTTTTAAAAAAATCGCGCAAAGTAACAAAAGCTGTGTAAAGGGAGAGTACATTAAAATTTCTTTCAATCACTAAAGAATGTACTTATGATACAAAAATTTCAGTGCCACAGTCTCTCTGTGGGCTCTTCCCATCCCCATCCTCAGCTGCCCCACACGAAATTAAATTCATGCCGATTCTCCTTAAATATATTTAAGTTCTTTTGCTCTGGATGCTTTCTTTCAGAACACCATTGAAAGGCAGTTTATATCTAGAAAAAAATAATCAGCAATCTCTTGAACTTTAAATAACAAGGGACACACAGGAAACCTTGCAGTGATCGATTGAGAAATGACATAAAAGGGAAGACACGCAATCTGAACAGCCTTCCAGCTTACCGCTCGTACACAGCTGTTTAGATGTCGGCGCGCTAGATACACTGGTTGGATCTGAGATATTCTTCCGACAGCTCACTACTGAGAATTCAGAGTGGAGGATAAAAACAATAGCCATAGCCCTGGCATAGATCATGTATTCATTCAGTTACTCGTTTGCGTAGCAAATGTTAAGAAGGAACTGAGAGGTACCTGGGTTGCAGGAGTAAATGAAAACTATCTATACTATCAGCCGGCTCAACCTGACATACACAGAGCACTCCAACCAGAAACTGCAGAATTCACTTTTTTTTTTTTCAGAATGCCTGGAACATTCAAAAAGAGCCATCAGATTAGGGGTTTAAAATAAACCTCAATAAGTTTAAAGGAATTGAAAATAAAAACCAAAACTATGCTACTGACCACAATGGATGAAAACAAGAAACCATTAATTTTTTAGATACATGGAAAATTCCTAAATATTTGGATGAAGGCAACATATTAATTCTAAATAACACATGGTAAAAAGAAGAAAAAGCTTTGAAATGCATGAAAATAAAAACACAACATAGCAAAAATGCATGTGCTGCAGCTACAGTAGTGTTTGGTGAGAAATGTGTAAACTAAACACTTATGTTAGAAGAGAAGATCTAAACGGAAAGATCAAGCATTTACATTAAGCAACCAAATTAAGACTTAAAGATGGATGCCTACATTTTCCACCAAAACAAAAAAAAGGAAAAGAAATAAGACCAAATTAAACCCGTGGTAAATAGAAGGAAGAGAAAAAGAACAGAAATCAGTGAATCAGAAAGTGGACAACAGGAAGAGAAAAATCAATGAAATCAAAAGTCTTTTCAAATAACATAAATGTCACTATTCAGTAGGAACATGCGAGTTAAAATCAGGTAAATTACCACTACAATGACAGAAATTAAAAATACCCACACCACCCGGTTTTGGTGATTATGTTGAACCATTGAAGGTCTTATGCATTGGTAGTGGAAATGCAAAAGGGTAGAGTCACTTTGGAAAACTCTTTACAGCTCCTTAAAAAAGTTCAACATGCATTTACCATAGGATTCAGCTATCTGTTTTCTAGGTAACAGAGAGGCACAAAAACTTATGCAAAGATTTGTATGAGAATTTTCAGAGAAGTTTAATTGTAATAGCCAAAAATTGTAAACAACTCAACAGGTAAACTGGTAAGTTGTGGGAGACTCATACAAGGGAAAATGGTCTCACAATCAAAGGGATGAACTGATACTTGTTATAGAAAAGAACAACCTACCCAAACATGGACAAATCTCAAAAGCATCATGTTGAGTGAAAGAAGCTAGAGACAAAAGAATACATACAATATGACTTAATTTATGTGAAATTCTAACAGGCACACTGGAGTGACAGAAAGATGGTGGTACTTCAGGGGCTGGGTGGGGGGAGATTAACAGAAGAGGGCAATACAAAAGTCTCTGAAGGTGATGGAAGTGTTCTACATGCTGATTTTGGTAGTGGTTACAGGGCTTTATTCATTTGTCAAAACTCTTCCAAATATACATTTAAAATTATTGAATTTTATTATATATGGATTATACTTCAATAAAGCTAAAAATATTTTGTATAAATAGCATAAAAAATCCAGTCTAAAAGGGAGATTTTTTTCTTCCTTTTAATTATATTTTATTGATTAAGCTATTACAGTTGTCCTAACTTTTCTTCCTTTGTCCCCCTGGACCCAGCAAGCCCCACTCCCCACTCCCTCGGACAATCCCCACACCATTGTTCATGTCCATGGGTCATGTGACTACCTATCTGTACTTTTTTTTTTCAAGATTTTATTTATTTATAGAGAAAGGAAGGTACTTGGCCAGTAACCCAGGCATGTGCCCTGACTGGGAATTGAACCAGTGACCTTTCAGTTCACAGGCCAGCACTCAATCCACTGAGCCACACCAGCCAGGGCCCTATTTGCACTTCTTAATTCCCTCACCTCTTCACTCATTCTCCCATAGCCCCCTCCCATTTGGTAGAATTTTTTTTTCAATATTGCTAAATCAATTTCTGATATGCTAAGGAAGTCCATCAAATCCTATCACTTCTTTTGCCAGAGGATATTTGAAAGCAACAGCATATTCACATTTAAAATTTAAGTAACACAATTACTAAAAATAAATTTAATAGGAAAAGCAAACACAAAAGTGAAAATTAAAAAAAAAAATGACTTTGGTACAAAGTATTTAAGACAGTAAGAAAGAATAGACAAGGAGAAAGAACATTGTTCAAAAGTCCAAAAGAAAAAATTGTTTATATCAAGAAAGAAAAAGCTTTATCTCTTGGTCAGGAGGCAGAAACAGAAAAGTCCAACTGGATGAACAGGGCTCTGTAGGCTAGGCCATTTCCAGGCATTAAGTTCTGTATTATATGAATGTATTATCTAGAGATCTGACATTAAGTAAACCTTGGTTTTCGCAACCAGCCTTGTATTCAGAGCCGACTTCTTGCTTCTGCAGAATACATGACTAGCCACCATTTTCACATTCAAGGGCCTTTTGTCTTCCACTTCAGGACTAGGATTGTGTTCTTCTTTTGAGCAATTAGACCTGCAACTCTCTGGAGATTGAAGATTCCCTGCAGATTCACAGAATTATCCTAACCTGCTTTGTGCTACCTAGCTGCTGCCTGGCACTCCCCAGCTGATCTGCTGGATCCACTGTGCTCTGAAGCCCGAGGAAGCCACAGCTGTTATGAAAGAAGAAATCTAAACGCCAGTGTGTTGACTTAGGAAATTTCATTTTCTCCTTAAATGTAGGTATCCTTTCAATCTAGATCCACTGTACCAAAACCTTTCCCTCCATTTCTCAAACTTTTTGTTGTTGTTGTTTTTAACTTTTTAAACTTTTTAAAAGGAGGCACTATGGTGCCTTTTTTTTCCAAACAATTTTTTTTTCCATATGGGATGATTATGATGGGTACCCATTCTTGAAGTATCTGTTGCCCTAAATCTTAAGGGCAAAAGATTCTGAATTGGTATGACATTGAAAGTGCCTTTCCTGTCAAAAACAAGTATTCTTTTTTTAATGAATTTATTTGTGCCAAATTGATAATTGCCAAGAATCAAAATCACAACAGATGGAGAAAATGCTCCCCAAAATGAGCATTCTTGAAAACACTACAGAGCAGGCACAGAAATAAGTAATCCCGGCACAACGAAACCTTTTCCCCAGCAATTTGTGAAGTTTCTGAGGACCTTTGACAATTTGTGAGGAAAGGCATAAAGCTGAGGGGTGGTCCCTTACTTACCTGTACCCGAGTCCGCTGGAACCAAACTGCACTGATGGACAACGGATTCAAAAAGGAGCAAAGGGTGGCAGAGGGGGATCCAAATGTGGGGCTGTAAGACTTAAAGCTCAGCTTCCATAAACAACTTCTCACAGAAGCACTGTGAAGACGATGCTGGAGCCAGCTCCTCCACTGCTTCAGGTTGCTGTCCAGGGAATGCTCTCCAGAGGCTCAAGGGCCAGGACCTCCAATGCTCCAACTATGTAACCCAAATTAAATGTGTTCTCAGCTTAAGGCCACAGTTCTCACTCAACAGGAGCTGTGACTAGTTTGCAGGAGACGTGCCTCAACTAATTCGTCGTTCGCAAGCCGTAAAAATGACATGCAGGCACTTAAGTTTACTTAAAATATATACAAGAGTAGATTCATAGTTTCCTTGTATTCAGCTGCATTGTACAAGCCTGAGTATAAAATGAGTGCTTATGTCACAGTCAGTGGGTCCTGAGATTACGTATAACCATGGGTACACCTCATGTGAACAGCAGAAAGATGGAGAAGCGCTCAGATAAGGCAATGATAACTGTAAATCCAATGTTCTGGTTTTTAAATTTTTTATTGTATTTTCTCCATTACCATTTAACACCCCCTCACCTGCAATCACCGCACCATTGTCCATGTCCAGGAGCCCCTTTTCCTTTTTGCTTGATCCCTCCACCCTGCCCAGAGCTGTGGGCCTGCTCTCTAGCTAGGAGGCCGTCTTTATTTTGTTCGCTAGTTTGCTTGTTTATTAAAAAGATGTGCTAGGACCTAAGAAAAAAATACTACATTCTCCAGATTTTGCACTGAGACAAAAGGCTTGGCTAAATTAGAATCACTAGACTTTTAATTCAAAAAAATATCTTTCTTCTGTAAGCAGGCCGGTCATCATCTGCTCAGAAAGCTTTTGTTATGGCTTCTTCAGTTAATCCAAGATGAATGAAATCTCAGAATACACATATCTAAGCGCTTCCTTCCTTTTGTCCATTTCCCAGAACATTCAGCCCCAGTCAGTTTGACAAACAAGGTCAACATTTGAACTTGCTCACACTGATCATTAATTCCTCTGGAAGAAAAATAACCAATCAAGCAGGAGTCTCCAGTTTCCAGGGGGTTGAAACTAGGGCATTTTGGTTTCTCATATGAAAAAGGAAATCCACAGAAAATATCATTGAAAAGTTTTCCATTTTCTTTAGGAGAGATAACTTAGAAGTGTTACAGTATCTCTTGTTTTCTTCGTGTGTCTTATCTTCTTGTCAGTCCTACCACTGAGAAATCTGGTCTCTGCACATTTCCAGGCTTCTCATAGCAGGACAATAAACTCTTTTAGAGCGGCTGACATTAGTAGAGTATTAATATAATTTCACTGATGTTTTATATGGGGTGGGGCGAAAGTAGGTTTACAGTTGTGAGTACCTGGAACAGAGCTTGTTCTTGTATTTCTATTTATTAATTATCGTATTCTTTTCCACATGAACAACTGTAACCCTACCTTTGCACCACCTGTAGGTGGACCACCCAGGCTGAAGCTTGGCAGTAGTGGGATCGTGACTTGGATCTGAGTTTGGCTGACATTGTCTGTGAAGGACCAGAGATGAATATTTCGAGCTTTGTGGTCCATATGATCTCTGCAGCACCTGCTCAACTCTGCCCTTTCGTGAGAAAGTAGCCCCAGACAATGTGTAAGTGAGTGAGCGTGGCTGGGTTCCAATAAAACTTTATGCTTGAAATGTGAATTTCATGTAATGTTCACATGTCATGAAATATTCTTTCTTTTGATTTTCTTTAACCATTCAAAAATGTTAAAACCATGTTTAGCTTGCAGGCTGTAGAAAAACAGGTGGTGGACCTGATTTTGGCATTTGGGGAATAGATAGTTTGACCTCTGACTTAGAATCACACTAAGCCCCGCCCCACCTTGTAATTGCTGTAAAAAGGGCCCCAAACCAAATGTAAATAATTACAGTGGCCATTGAACAACCCGAGTTTGAACTGCACGAGTCCACTTACATGTGTATTTGTTCCTTTTTATTTTATTTTTTGCATTTTTTTCAATAAATATTATGAAATATATTTTCTCTTATGATTTTCTTAATACCATATTCCCTTCTCTAGTTAAGTTTATTGTAATAATTTTGTATATAATACATATAACACACAAAATATGTGTTCATTGACTGTTTATGTCATCAATAACACTTCCGGTCAACAACAGTCTATTAGCAGTTATGTTTTGAGGGAGTCAAAATTAATGCATGGAGTCTTAGCTATGTGAGGGTTGGCACCTCTAACCAGCATTGTTTGAGGGGTCAACTGTGAATATAATTTGGGGCTCCTTGTATATTGCATTGTTTGGTTTGTCCTTAGAAATCCCCCAAGAGACCGACTGCTTGAATTGTGGTTTCTCAAGATTTTCCAAAAAGTACTGTTTTGGGAATCATCAGAGAGGTCTGGGAGACATAGGTAGTGCCAACTGTCCTGCCTCAAACATGAGGTTTCCTTCTAGTTCTGTGTTTTGTTTTAAACGTTGTGAATTTGGCATTTTATTCCGTAATCTGTTTTCCCTCTAATTTTCTTTTTTAATTATAGTTTATTGATTATGCTTATTATGGATGTCCTGATTTTTTCCCCCTTTGCCTCCCTTCACCCAGCACCCTGCACTCCCTCAGGCAATCCCCACACCATTGTTCATGTCCATAGGAAATGTGCATAGATTCTTTGGCTACTCCATTTCCTACACTGTACTTTACATCCCCATGGCTATTCTGTAACTACCTATTTGTACTTCTTGATCCCTTCACCTCTTCACCCATTCCCCCTCATCCCCCTCCCATCTGGCAAACTCTCTCTGTATCCATAATTCTCTGTTCTTCCTGTGTCCTTAGTTTGATTTTTAGATTCAATTGTTGACAGATATATATTTACTGCCATTTTATTGTTCATAATTTTTGTCTTTTTCTTAAATAAGTTCCTTTAACATTTCATATAATAATGATTGGGTAACAATGAACTCCTTTAACTTTACCTTGTCTGGAAAGCACTTTATCTGCCTTTCAATTCTAAGTGATAGTTTTGCTGGGTAGAGCAATCTTGGCTGTAGTTCCCCGCTTCTCATGACTTTGAATATTTCTTGCCGATCCCTTCTAGCCTGCAAAGTTTCTCTTGAGAAGTCAGCTCTGACAGTCTTATGGGAACTCCCTATATGTAACTAACTTTTCTTTTGCTGATTTTAAGATTCTCTCTTTATCTTTAACCTTTGGAATTTTAATATGATGTGTCTTGGAGTAGGCCTGTTTGCACCCATCTTGTTTGGGACTCTCTGTTCTTCCTGAACATGCATGTCTATTTCCTGTACCAAATTAGGTAAGATTTTTTTCACTATTTTTTTTTAGACAGATTTTCCAATGTCTTGCTATTTCTTTTCTCCTTCTAGCATCCGTATAATGAGAATGTTGGACCTCTTGAAGTTGTCCCAGGGGCTGCTTACATTATTCTAGTTTTTTGGGATCCTTTTTTCTTCTTCTTGTTCTGATTGGTTGTTTTTTACTTCCTTATGTTCCAAATTATTGATTAGCTCCTTGGCTTCATCCACTCTACTGTTATTTCTCTGTAAATTGTTCTTATTTCAATTAGTGTATCCTTTGTTTCTGCCTGGGTCTTTTTTATGCTGCTGAGGTCCTCACTAAGTTCCTTGAGCATCCTTATAACTTTCCCTCTGAGAGATTGCTTATCTCCTTTATGTTTAGCTCTTTTTCTGAAGCTTTTATCTGTTCTTTCATTTGGGCCATGTTTCTTTGTCTCCTCGTTTTGGCAGCCTCCCTACATTTGTTTCTATGTATTGGGTAAAGCTGTTTTGACTCTGTGTTTTGGTAGTGTGGCCTAATGTAGTAGGTGTCCTGTAGGGTCCATGGCACAGACTCCCTTATGACGTAAACTGGGCACTTGAGGTATGCTCTTCGTTTAGTCTGAGTACACCCTCCTCTTGTAGTTGAGCCTTGATTGTTGTTGGCAAGTCAACAGGAGGGATTTACCCAGGCCAGTTAGCTGCAAGGACTGGTTGTGACCCTGACCACCACTGTTGGCCCTCCATGGAGGATCAGCTATGCAGGGGCAGGGTGGTGGTGCTTTGCCCTGGGCTACCCTGCCTGAGCTGTAAGCAATCTGAGATGGCTGCTACTTGTGCTGGGCTTGGAAATTCCCAGGAGAAGCAAAGCTATGAATCTAGGCTGGCTGCTGCTAGTGGCAGGCCTGGGGCTCACTGAAACCAGCTGTTGCTTGTTTGAGAGGTTTATGGAGGTTGTGAAGCATGAGGTAAAACCATTTATATGGAGAAGCAGCTTGGGTGGGCCAATAAGTTGGGTGGGACAGAGTCTCAGGGGTTCTCCAGGGTGGGGCAAACAGTGTTAGCCACGTTGATGAAGTCTCAGATATGGCACCAGCTTGCCAGCTCTGTGGGGATAGAGTTCAGAAAAGGGGCAGGGGCAATGGCCTCTGGTTTCCTTGATGCCAGCCACTTCAGTTCCTCCCCGTATGCCACTGGTGCCTTTCAAGCTGCTACCCCAGTGCTGCAGCTCAGAGGAAGTGAGTCTGAGTGGGTGAGTCTAGTGTGGGTTCTTTAGAAGGAACTGCTTGGGGCTCTAGAAGTTTCTTCTACTGACTCAATTCCTGCTGGTTTTTGCAGCTAGAATTTTGGGGAGCTTATCTTCTGGCACTGGGACCCTGGGCTGTAAGGCCTGGCAGGGGGCTGGGACTCCTTGTTCCTGAGATATCCCTCCTGAATTTTTATCCACCACACGGGGATGTGGAACCAGCCCATTCTACATCTTGCCCCTCCTCACTGTCTGGATGGATGTGGTGTCTTTAATTCCGCAGTTGTCAGTCTTCCATTCAACTTGATTTCTGATGGTTCTGAGTGATGGATGTTCTATGTTGGTTATAATTTTGACATGTTTGTGTGAGGAGGCGAGCTGTGCATGCCGCCGTCTCTACCAGGAGCCCTCCTCTAGTGTTCAAGTAAAGGTAAAGGCCCAGGAAGTCATGCCTGTTTGTGCAGAGCCCTGGTCCTCCAACGACAAGCCATGCGAGTTAAAAAAAAAATCAAAGAAGTAGGCTTAGATACTACTACCACACTCAAATAAAAAATTAGATAAAAATTTAGTAGCACAATTTGATAGCGTTAAAGTATTTCTACCAGGAATAAGTGTTCTGTAAGTAAACTGCTGCAATGAGACCTTGTTTCATTTATGATTTTCTGTAAAGAAGGAGGAAAGCTACATGAAGTTATGTAACAGGGAGGGGTTAGCTCGCTGGGGAGCAGGCAAGGGACCCCAGAAGCAGCACCAGAACCAGCACCTCCTACGCAGAGGGAGTGGGTTGCAGGAAGTGCCGCAGGCTGCTTGGTTTGAAATCAGAACTGAAACAGCAGGACAGCCTTCCCACAGCCCCGGGCTACTATAAACAAAGGCAGGCGATGTGACTGCTCAAAGCTGAGAGCATTGCCTCAGCAGCTGAGCAGCTCAGGACACAGCCTGCAAAGAGCCTGTGCGAGCTGGAGGGGCAGAACGCCCTGCTTCAGGATGAGATGCTTGTGCGCCTGTGCATGGTTGGGAAACTTCTGCCCCCTTCTGCAAAATGGCAGCCAGATGAGGGGCAAAGACACTGTGACAAACGTGGCTGACATTAGCCCACATTGGTTAAAAAGCCGTTTTAAACGCTCAATTGTGCATGGGTTTCTGGACTGAGGGTTTAAAATGGCCTCAGAAGCACTCTCTCTTTTCCTTGCCCCTCGCTCCTTACCCCAGGTTCGGGTGGGGCATGGAGTGTCAGGGGAGTGCCCTTGCTCACCTTGCCCTGCTCACACATTTTGGAGCAACCCACCCACAGGACGTGCATCCTGCCACAGGTGGGCTGTACAGTATGCTGTGACTCTGCGCCTCCCAGCAAGGGTCCTGGACTGCTTCCACTCTCTTACCATGAGAGTAGCACACAGATGTGTGGGCTGGGAAAGTTCCACCGCCCCAGGAGCAGAGCAGCTTTGGGCACCAGGCTTCACGGAGGGATCTCCAGCGTGACTGGCTGGAGTGACCTAGCAATGCAACCCAGATCCAGGGATAGAAAGGAAGCTGTACAAGATGATGTTGACCCTGGAACCCACAAGTTTGCACCCCAGAGAGAGAGAGAGAATCTGTTGATGGATACCCATTTGTGTAGCCTCCTTGGGCTCAAAAAGGACAGATGAGGAATGATGGAGAACTTCTGGGAATGGGTTTGGATTTCTGTCTTTCTGGGAATAAGGGAATTTCTGTATTTTGCAGAAGAGATTGGCTTGGAGCAGGGATGCTTCCAGCCCGCCACTCCCCTATTGGGTGCCCTGTTAATAAAGACCTTTCTCCTTCTCCATAAATTCTTGTGTTATACTTGCACACAGTGGCAGACAGCCAGAACCTAGGCTGCTTGCTTGCAGTTATTAATACATAAAAGCAATGACTTCAAAATGAAAAGAATACAGGACAACATCAGCATCGGAGCTACTGAAATGGAGTGCTCCATAAGTAACAGAAAGATGACAACAGATGAGCTAATTAGTTGACAGCAATTTATCTTATAACTTCAGTTCTTATGAGAATGCACAAATTTAGATTACCAAATGGTCCAATTGTTGTTGAGATTCTTTTAGCCCTACTACCAAGTGTGAGTCCTTTCTTCTCTGCATGCCCTCTACCCCCTAGATTTAGCATAATTTAGCAATTGATGTATTTCCATTTTCTCCCAATACTTACTCTCTCAAAAGGCCAAACCAAAATCTGAAATCAGTTTCAGCCCACTTCCAAAAAGATTCATCTCTCACTCTTTTAACGCAAGCACTTGATATCCTCTTTTAAGAATGTAAGCCAAAATTGTACCCTGAAGCTGACAATAGTCTTATACCCTGGTGAGTTACCATGACAACCCTCAGATTTGCTTCTGGAAAACAGTAACAAGAGTTTCATCCTATTTCCATCACTGTTACACAATCCCATCCTGCCCTTTGGGTCCTATCAGGAGGAAGATCAGTCTAATTCTTCTGCTTCAATTTGCCTCTTTAAAGAGAGGAGATTGGAGAAAGAGGCCACCCAGTCCTTGAAATGATTGCAATCAAAGAAAGAACCCTTGCCAAAATCCTGGAGTCTAGGATTTGCTTTGGAGCATGGTTTTGACTTGGCTTTCCAGCTTTTCGTATCTTTTCTTTTTTATCATGATAGGTGTGGTTATAAATCCAGAGAACAATATGGGGTACCCCACCTTTACAGTTTTACAAATGCAGTCAGTGACTCACTTTGGAAGGCTGCTGTTTCACCTGGAGGAGGGTGTGGAATCCGACTAGGAATAGTAGGAGCCCGACGCTTTGCTTTTACTTGTACACAAACCAGATTCCTAGTCAGAATCAAAACAATGCCCTTCTACCTTGGCCCCATACCCCTGGTCTTCAGATAGCTCATCTAGAAATGCCTGGTAACCGAGTTGTCAAGGCATTCGGCCAAAAAGTGAGTAGGCTAGATGTAGTTCATCTCTGTGGCAGGATTCACCCTTAATTTATTATTACTTTTATTATTACTTTTAAAAAAGAATGAAATGTCAATGCTGGCTCTTTTGGAAGGTTTTTGGAATCAAGTAGTAAATACTGTAAAGCCTGGACAACCTGCAAGTATTTCTTATTAGAGCTCTATGGAAGTGCTTGAAATGCAGGGATTCAAACAGTGCAAAATGCATCTTTGTCCACTGAGGTATTGCAGTTGTAATCAGGGACTTGCTGAGAAGTGGCCTGGTCATTTCCATCTACTGTTGTCCTTCAGGTCCTGCAAGGGCTGTGTATGGTTCACTTCTCACACACCTGCCCTGCAGGCCTGGAAACCTCAATCATTTGTTTCACAGTGAACAGTGGGCTATTTACTTATGGTAGGGAAATGCTTCTCCTACCTGAGGTACCCTTATAAGAGATCCTATTACACATAGCTTTATTTCCTGTATACTATTCTCTCAGCTATGAACACTTCAGTGTTGGCCATTGAGAACTAAAAAGCACTCCTGTTTGTGGTAATGAAAAAAGAGGGAAATGGGGTTTGGGAATAGAAACCCAAGTTGAAGAGGATGGAACATTAGCAAAAAGAAAGGAAGTTTAAGAAGGAAGAAGAAATTCCTGGCCTCTGCTGTGCATTTGGATGGTGTCCTCAGCAAAGAAGCAATTCAGATTTGAGTGAAATAATCTAAAGGCCTGAGCTTTCATGTGGAGTTATAAGAAAAAAAAATAAAAGATTAGATCACCATAGATTTAGAGAGAATTGAGAAATATCTACTTGGCTATATGGAGTATGTTCAATAAAGATAACCCAGAACTTAATTTTTTAAATTATTAAACTTATTATATGATACATCTTCCTGCCATGTTGGAACCTGGGGAGCCTGCTGGGAACAGGAAGTTCCTGTAGAAGGCCATGGTCCAAGGTCATCTTTGCTGGCTATAAGTGGGGTCTCTGGAACTATAGGGAGCACACAGCTCTTCTTAAAATCAAAGGTGTTTATGTTCTAGATGAAACTGAATTCTGTCCAGACAAGAGATGTGCTTATGTGTACAAAGCAAAGAACAACACAGTGACTCCTAGAGGCAAACCAAACAAAACCAGAGTGTCCTGAGGAAAGGTGACATGTGCTCATGGAAACAGTCGCCTGGCTTGTGCCAAATTCGGAAGCAACCCTCCTGCTAAGGCCACTGGACACAGAATCCATGTGATGCTGTGCCCTGAAGGCTTTAAACTTATTGAAAAGTACAGAAGTAAAGGGCCATTTGTTCTCTTGTGGAAAAAAAAAATATTACATGATAAAACAGCTTGGGGATTGATATCAGGGACCAAAGAGGCCAAAATAAACTACCATCACCCATGTTCACAGAAGAAAAAGAAAAGTCAAGATCCACATCACCTGGAACAAGACAATCTCCTTGAGTCTATACAAGTGAGACCCTGAATAGTTTTGAGCATGCAGTAAGGCACAGTGAAGAAAAAAAAATCACTCTGCAAACGTCTATTTTTACTGATGCCACAGGTATTAGGTTTACTTATTGTGCTCACGTCACTGTTTTGTTTCAGTAAATGGCAAAATAATCATCAGGGCATCTATAAGGCTACTCCTGATCTCCATTTCTGAACACTAGTTCTTAAGGCTTTGACTTTCTAAATCACATTCTAAGACAGAATAAACTTGGGATGGGCCTCCTACCTAGGGGCACTGAGAGTGTTTCAGGTAAGAAGAGGGTTTGCATCAACAGAGCTAATTCACACTTCAGGCCTTCCAATAGCCTGGAGTCTGAGCTTCTGTCTCAAGGAGTGGACAATCCCAGTACGCTTCACAGTTGGCATTGACTGAAAATGCCTATAGATCTGTCTGGGCCTGTAAGTAATTTTCTTTTATCTTAAAAATTGTACCCCTGGCATGACTAATCTGAAGGTGTGACATATCAAAAAAAAAATTAAGAACACAAAGCAATTCCAGCAGGGAATGCATAACATAAGGCAGGACTTGAAAAATTGTTACACATCTTCTTAGCTCAATATTAGTTCTCCAGGAAACACAAATACTATTTAATGATGTTAGTCTTTGTTTTTGTATTCTTTGATTCTTCCACTTTTAAGGTCAGCATTATGAGAGCTCCACATGCATTTTAAATGCCTTAATGTGCAGACTTTACATTATATGAAAATTTATCTGCACTGTTTTCATTATCTATTGTCTTTCTTAATTAACTTCACTTTATCATTCCCTTAATAGTTCATGTCATCATTTCGTAGGTTTTTCTAATTGACTGATTTTGAACAGGAAAATTTTTTAATGTTCCGTTTGCCCCTTTATTTTTGGTATGTTCTCTCATCACATCAAGTATTTGGGGATTAATGAACAATCTAAAGACATAAATTCATGCTGGCAGCATATCTTTTTCATGACAATTTTACATATCTCACTAATTCAAAAATTTACTAGTTCAAATTTCTAATGACCTCAAGATCTTTGATGACCAAATTGCTTATTTTCTGACCAAATTACATGCAAACCTTGGACTATTTATTGGGCTGTGAGCTGAAGGACCGCAGTGTGTTCACTGCACAAACTGCCATGTTACCAATGATCTGCATACATCTGCACCACTATCTGGGATGCTCAGTTATTTTTTTCACACTTGGCATTTAAAAGATTTTTGTTGTAGTTGTTGTTGTTTCCTTTTTCCTGATTTGAAAAGTTTATCAGGTGAAGTTATTCAGAACATGCTACCCCAGAATGTGCCACTCTGGCAATGTTGATTATTGTGAGCTGAAGGTACTGGAAGAAAGCAGATGCATGGAGAGCTGTCAGACCTTCCCTTTTTCTCCTAAAAGCAGGTTGTAAAATTTTCAGTGAGGAAAGCACCCTCCCTGTACCTGGAAGGGAACATTCTTTCTTATCACCAGAGTCTGGGAGTTGAGCAGGAATGGACTGCTACAAACTCACTAAAATAGCCCTTATCTCCTGTGAGTTTTCCCCTCCTACGTTACTAGTCACTGTCCCAGGATTTACTGCCCCTTGCCCAGGCCCCTTTATCTTGTCACATCCCCACAGTTAATCATTCTTTGTGTAAACGGGGATACACACTTTTGGGCCCAATAACTTCTCTAGATCTTCATTTTCCCTCTAAAGGCTCCAACATACAGGAGAAAAAAAATAAATAAATTTGTATATTTTTTTTCTGTTAATCTGTTTTATGTCAGTTTAATTCTTAGGCCAAGGTAAGAGCAGTGTGCTCCCCCACACTGCAAAGTTTTCTCTCTCTCTCTCTCTCTCACACATGCATGCACACACACACACAAGTTCTGCCTGATAATTGTGTCATATATATAATTTTCTATATCATCCTAGAATCTAGATTCTCAGAATTTGAAGGAATCTTGAGAGGATCACATCAAACCTGTGATGTACGTTGTGTCTGGGGTCTCACAATTGTAATTGCATGGACCACACTACTGGCTCATCAGACCTTGAATGAACACAATGCGTCTTGGAGAGATGGCAAAGAACCAGCTACCTGAGTTTTGTTTCTTCTTATAATGACTTCCTTTTAAAAACATAAATCTAACAATTTAACATTTCAGATGAATGTGATCCTGTATATACAACAAATATCAATAATTTAATTCCCCATGTGGTGAACACTTACATTTTTCACTGTAATTATTAGTTCCTAGATCTGTAACTCTGCTAAAAACATGAGAAAGGGGTTGGAAGAGTTAAAAGAACAAGGTAATGAATCTTAAGATCAAAGGTAGCAACAGTTTTCCTTGAACAGTCAGCATCTATTACACAGAAATTCAAGTTTATATCTTCCACAAACTATACCACTAATACCCCAGAAGCACTCTGCCATCTTCGAATCTTGGCTAGTGCCACCCTCTGCAACATCATGTTCAAAAGTTTCAATAGGAAGGAAATAGGCACATCAGAGAGGCACTAAATATCCTTCCCACAGCTGCGGTAGTCATGTGTTAAACCCAGAGTGAGTTGAACATAAGAAGACTTACCCTGGCAAAAGCTTTTCAAGATGCTTTAGGTCCAAAGTAAAAGGATGAAATTCTGCTCTCCCGTAAATTTTCTACTGGTGGCCTGCAAGTCAGAGTGAGAGATCAAAATGGTCTCAGCCTCAGTCACAAGAGATGTATTCCAGTGATGGTCTTTCGAGAGTGCTTTGCTGTTCCTCATTAGCATCACAAGGGCTCCCCATCAAATCCTAATCCACTGCATAGTTCTAGCTTTTGTGATTTTTATAGCCTGTTAATTCTCTCTGTTTTCGTTAGCACAGATCTTTGCACCTGAACCTCCCAACCCCGCTTCATCGAATTGCACAGGACTCTCATTTCTTACTTGAAATATAACCAACCTCAAGATTTACACCTTTGAAGTGTCAGGACTTTGCCATGTATTTGTCACTGTTGAGTGAAAAAACACCTCAGAGAAAACAGTGCTGGCTCTGGGGGCCTTCAGATGTGGCTCCTCAGATATTCAGGGATGGCCTTTTCCTTCTTCAGGTCTACATATCTCCATGTATAAGAACTGCAGAGCTGTGAAGGCGTCAGGGACTGGCAAGTGGAATTCCAACATTTCACTCCTGTATAGATACTTTCAGTTCTCAAGGACAACACGAGAGGGGGCCTCACCTTTCAGTCCCAGGTCAAACTACTCAGGAGGAGGTTTAGAACCCTTATAGTATACACATCATTATTGCAACTGGCAATTTTATAGCATGCTTACTATAAGGGGCTGTTCCATCTCCCTTTGAAAAGGAGAAAACTGGAGTTTACAGGGGGTAAGTTGGTCTAGTTCACTGGAGATATTGAATGGTACTACTCTACTATATAATTAGAATACAGACTGTCTGCTTCCCTAGTTTCTACTCTTAAGCACTCAGAATCTAAAACTGGACTTTCTGGGCAATTGATTTTTAGAGATAAAGCAATCTTAGGTGTTGAGTGTCTCCTTGAACTTGATGGATTATCATGGCCACATTATATATTTTATTTATAAAGGTTTTTAAGAAATTATTAATCTATTATCTAATTCCTTGATCTGATATC